>APFE030940961.1:7018-47499 GCA_000404065.3 Pinus taeda
ACATAGCAAGATACATATGAAACATAAGAGACACACTTGCTACACTCACAACCACATGAATCTCATGAAACAGAGCCGATGCCTTTCATTAATTCTCTGTAAAAATATACAGTGCAGAAACAAAGTTTCTTTCCCACAATCCCACAGAAGTTACAAGCCAACCAACCCTTTGCAAATAGTTTGCATACAATATATAGAAAGTGCTATGGAGAGATAGAATGCCCAAGGGTTGGGGAGTTACTCAAATCATTACAAACTGAAGGTGGAGAGCCAAACAACAGCTACAGGTGCATCGCCATAAACATGACAAATGGCTCGGTGGCCCTTTGCCTTCCTTTGCCACTTGGATAACTGACCATTTGGAGTGAAAATGATTATAAAACCACCTCAGGTGCCACAAAACTGAAGTACATATGAGTGGGCCCACTTACAAAAAGTCGGGAAGCGAAATTTCACGAAACAGAGTCATTCTAGCCAATTTTCCTATATGCACCACGCTCCTTTCCTGTATGCATCGCGCCACATTGAGGCTAGTTTTGAGGGCCTTCCCCGTGTCCAAAATGAGTGCAGGATAGCTCGTTGGAAAACCAATCCTGTCTACGTTCCAACCCCACTAGAATTTTTGAATTTGGAGCTCATTTTTCCCTCCAAATCTTCATTCTCCCAAGACTACTTCCTGTGTGTCAAAATAGGGGCAGTGAGGCCATTTTTGAGTGTATTTTTCCCTTTTGGTGGCTAAGATCTTCTCCAAATTTATTGCTCCCAGTACCAATAATTTTTATTTTGCACGCTGAATCCACAAATGCAAACCATTTCTCATTTGGAGCTCCCAATATTATGCGTCACGCCAGTGGCGCGGCGCGTATAGAGAAAAAACCTGTTTTTGTGCCCAAAATTTGTCGTGCGACCAAAACTTTCCCAAATTCCTTGAAATTTGGGCTGGAAGGCCTTTATGAAGTGCCATGCTGTCCCAAGGAAGCTTCAGCCAAGATTCGAAGCCGATCTTGCTCTTTGGCCCTTTTTTCTTCCTTTGTTTCTTTGCTCAATCTAGCTTTCAAGCTCCTTATTCGGGCCTTTGCGCTCATGTTCCGCGCCCTGTAATGACAAGCCATCCTCCTCAGTATGGTAGTGTCCCTTTTTTCCTTCTCCGGCTTTTTCTCCAAGTGTAAGTTGACCCGATCCAGCCAAGTCTCACGGTCATTATTGATCTCTTACTCCAAAGTAGTGAGCTCAATCCTTCTCTGCTGGACAGCTTGCCGATTTTCATGAATGTTTTGCAGCTCTATGATCGTCTATTGGTCCTCAAGTTGTTTGTTTCTCTATTCCAGATATTTGATGACCCATCTAGCTCTCTCAAAATTGACTATCAAGTCTTTGATCTCCGTGTCCTGCTCCTGAATAGTCATCCTTAGCTTGGCATTTTCTGCCTCTGCCTCTTCATCCTGAACGAGGATGACACCGGTCTCCTGTGCACCTGATGGCCCCTCATCATGCATGGGCTCCTTGCCCTTGTCTAATACCTATGTAGTCGATGCCGGAAGCGAGGCCCCTTCCACCCCGGGTGGAGATAACACTCTCTTTGCTGCTGCAAACAAGTTCCTACTACTTATCTGATATGTAATGAAAACTGGCATGGTAGTGGTCTCATGATGCTCATACTGATAAGACGGACCACCCAACTCCTGCTCGGGCCCTGATTGTACCTGTGGTGTGCTGAAGAAGTCATGGGAGATGAAGTCCTCCCAAGCAATGCCCTGCAATCCCAACTGGTGATCTACCAAAATCCGAATGAGAGCGAAGTGATAGACACTGTTAAGCTGCTGCTGAGGGGTCTTATGCAGCATGAAGGTGCTCATCCTCTCTATGTTCTTGCATATGAAAAACAGGAGGTTCATCAGCCTCACCCTAGTGAAGTGCATGAGCAGGCAGATAGGCATACAATCTAGAGAACCTCCCCTCACAGCTGAAGTATTTCATGATCAACCTCATGAGCAGAGCATACTCATTCTTCAAGTATCTGAAAGGAAATACTCTTGTGAGCTCATTCACGAACCTGGTTTTGATGTAAGGCTCATAATGATGCCTTTCCACCTTCTTCTTCTTATGCCACTGCTCCCCAAAATTTGAAATACCTGTTGCCAATGATTTAGCTTCGGGTGTCAAGGTGAAAGTGACCCCGGCCAAGGTGGACTAACCTCCATGTACATGAAGCACAAATAACTGGGCCAACTCATGATGAACTCTGACATGTGTCACCTTTTGACAAAATTCGAAGCATGATAAATACTGGAAGGATGACATGGCAAGAGGGCATGCTTGTAACTCGATGAGGGTAGTGGGTTCATCCCTGACATGTCTACCACTCTTGTGGGGTCTCCTGGGAGCCTGCTCTTCTGAAGATGAGTCACTCTGTGTCTCCCTCTCATACTCGGATGAATGCTGTGATGACATAACTGCAAATGTGGGCTATGACTAGGCATCCCCCTGTGATGATGGTGTGAGGCTGGGTGCCTTTGTAGTATCTATTACCAAGGGGAACAATGAAACAGGGATTGTTAGGAAGGGAGTGATGAAATGGGAATAGGGGTTATAGGGAAAAATTTGTTAGGGAGGTGGGAGGAGTTTGGGATTTTTGATAGGGTAAGGTTAGGGGTTTCTATTTAGCAATAGGAAGAGTGGAAGGGAATATGAGTTGGTAGTTTAGGGTAGTGATGATCGCAAAAATTGCCTAGGGGAGCAAGGGAAAAAGATAAGGAAGGGAAAAGGGGACCTTGGCATCAATAATACAATTGCACAACCCTAGCAAAATGGTCTCTTGGTGTCTTGCATATGGTTGCTTTAAGAGTTTTGTTTCATCTCCATCATTGGGCACAAAGCCACCATGTCTTTAAAAAATTTGATGAACAAGTGGGATAATAGAGCCTACCTTGCAAATTTATGTGCTTCCTCAAAACAATTGAGTGGATTTGCCACGTTCTGGGCCTTCGTTTCTGTGCACTGCGCCTCTGTCTGTGTGCGCTGCGCTCAAGTTTGTGTGCACCACGCTCCGGGTATGCGCCGCGCGCGTTACAACTACGAACTAGGAGTGGGGGCTGTGTGTGCCGCACCCTGCATGTGCGTCATGCCCTTAACTGTGTGAGTCGCGCCTTTAAACCCTCCTCTCCGCAGGCTTCTCACTCTTTTTTTCTCCTCGGCCTACAAGCGCCGCGCGCAAAGCCCAGTACACCACGCGCTCTATATGCGTCGCGCGCGTTATAATTCTGAACTGGGGGCGGGGGCTATGTGCGCCACGCCCTGTGTGTGTGCTGCGCCCCTGACTGTGTGTGCCGCGTCCAGAAAACCGACTCCTCCTCACTTCAAACGATCACCAACGCACTACAGTCACCTTGCAATGTCTCCCACTGATTTTGATTTGCATAATGCCTCTGATTATGGTGCAAACTTGTATATAAAGCTTTGGGAGAGGTGAGTTTGATTTTTGCTTCTTCAAAAATCCAATTTCTAATGTTGTGATTTAGCACTTTTTCATTGGCTTTTAGAATACACTGATTTTAACTTTCCCTTTGAAATTTTAGCTCAAACGATGAAATTTTCGGCACTCTTTGCAGGGATTGCACAACGGGATGTTTGGCCATGGAAACCATGACTGCCTCTGAAAAATCAATTGGCGAGTTTTTTGCAAATTTTGTCATAAATGACGCTACTTGACTTTTCTTCAAAACAGAGTTTTGAAGAAGAGTCGAAGTCTATCCACATGACGCTGAAGCTTTCTGAACCATAACTGTTTAAGGGCCTGACTCTGGCCTGCATGGCTCTACTGGACATGTTTCAAGTACTGAATTGATGCATTCCTAGACCTAGACCTCGAAATGACCTTTGTCCTTTAAAGGACCAGACCCTGACTATCATGGATTTTGATGATGATTGACAAAAGACCTGAGCCAACAGGAGCTAGACATGAGACTATAATGACCTTCTCCGTCAGATCATGGCATGACTCTAGCAGAATGCAACTGGGAGAATGGAGTGGGACACCTAATCATGAAATGCATAAAGAGTTTTGATCCCTGACGGAGGACTTGACGAGACCGACTCTAACAAGAGGAATCACCGATAATGATAATGACCCTCAAGGTACTATAGTACATTTCGCATGGTGTGAATAAATTATTTGATATCGAACACCATACAAAGTATTTTGGTCGAAGGCCAGTGATGTCAACCTATTGCTAGAAGTGAGAAACTTTCCATTGATGTATGCAAGCCTCAAGGTACTAAAGAGGTGTTTCTATGTCAACTTCTTGGATGATGTGCTGATGTCGACAAGAAGAGACTCTTCGCAGGAGGGCCTTGATGTATCCCACATCAATGACACGAAATGAGGTAAATGATTTTGGAGATGAGAAATCGACTGATGACTCAAGGTTCAGGAATGGTGGTCATGAAAATGAAGGTTTATGGTATTGCAAAGGATGAAGTTTGAACTGAATGACTTCTCTTGAACATGTCGGCGACACTAAGATGAATTGGTGGCATTGACCAAAAACAAAGTAATGGATGGTATGATAGACCAACGGTGTGATAACCATCAAGCTAAATGACCCAACCCACATAGTCACAGTGATGAGGTGAAAGTGTCATGTTCAAGAGAGACTTGCTACCATAAAGTGTTTTCCCGTTTTTCCAACTTTCCCCAGTCATTGTTGACCAATAACTCTTTAATTTTTATCAAGCTTGAGGAGGATAACATATGCTTGTTGTATAATTTCACCCTTTGGGTGAATCCATCGATATTTGATGCTTTAACGAGTCTAGCGAAGGTGAAACTCGGTCTTGTCTAGATGGACAAGTTTGTCGCTATTTGATGTTTTTAATGAGTTTACTGACAAAGAGAACTCGACCCTTTTCATGTTTAGGGAGTTTTAAAAGGGATGAAAAGGAAACTCCACAAGTTATTTTTCGTAAGTTAATATCTCAAGTTCGAAAAAGTGTAAGATAATACAAGAGAGATATCGTTTCCAATCCTTTAACGAGCTAGAAAAGGCAAGCGCTCGACAATCTTTTCATATTTAGAGAGTCTGAAAAGAGCTTAAAGAGGACTCCCTTTTGAGGAACAAGTGGTGTCTAGGATAGCAACTAGTTTCAGTGATGTTGGAACTTCTCAAAACATGTTGATTTATGTGAAGAGGCAGGCTAACAAGGCCACTCATTGCAACTCTCCCTCAAAATAGGGTAAAACAACCAAGTGAAAGCGTATGATCAGCCAAGCAGATAGTGACTAGATGGAAGTCGCTAAGGTGAAGCAGGATGGTTATCCAACACGTTTTTGGCTTCGTCCAGATAGAGACAAAGGTGAATGGGGTGATTCGCTTCACATAACCTATAGGGAAACTTAACTTTACCATTAGGTGCATGCCCCCCAAGCTTCATTATATTCACCTAAGTAGACTACTCGTGGCTATCAGGTGGATGGAATGAAGGTTCTTTTACGAGATCAAGTGAAAGACTTGACTGGGATTTTACGAAATCTACTCAAAGACTCGACTTGGAACTTTTATCTAGGGGACCTTGTTTCATTTTTTAATGAGCTTGACACAAGACAAGGAACTCTTCTCATATTCCTTGTTTCATTTTTTAACGAGGTCAACACAAGACTAGGAACTATCCTCATATTCCTGGTTTCACTTTTTAACGACGTTGACACAGTAAAAGAACTATCCTCATGGACCTGTTTCATTTTTTAACAAGGTTGACACAGTAAAAGAACTATCCTCATAGACCCTTGGATCACAACCCATAAGAGGTTATGAAGGAGAGATCTGGTTCCAATGCCCCTAATACATGATGTACAACATCACTGAATTGATTTTCAGTTGATGTAGGTATGGAACGGGTTGCCACATAATTAACCCGTGGCATGGATGATACCATTGGTACAAAAGGACCATATAGGGAAGATGGTTGACTAGGAGCCATATTTGGACCAGGAAATGAAAGCTGGTCAACGGTGACAATTCTGCCTTCACGCGGGAAACAAATCACTCAAAAGAGTGTTGAAACAATAGCTCCCATGTCATAAACATAGTCGCGCCCTAGAAGTAAATTGTAATCTAAAGGGCTTGGGACTACCATCATGTTTAGATAAACAATTTTTCCTCTCAAAGTAATGGGTAACCGAGGGAGGATCCCTAATGGTTGACTGGATCCTCTGTTAAAAGCCAATAGATTCTGGGTAACTAGCACAAGCAGCGGTGAACCGAGCGCTTGCCAAGCAGTTGAGGAAAGGATGCTCACTAATGCACCTTCATCTATATTAGTGCTAGATATAATCATATTACAAACTTGTACTATGATCTGGAAAGGCACATAAGAAGGAAGACATAATCCAGCTAGTCGATTCCAATCAAAAGAAGTGACCAGACTACTTGGAGGGGGTACCGTAGAAACAAGAGAATTAACCCCTTGAGTTACGAGAACTCGACGATTTTCCTCTTGTCTTGATGTAACAGGAGGACTGCCCCCAAGCTCATTAGAATTTGAAGAAACAAAAAGAACTTGGGTGGTATCATATTCACTCTCTTCGAGAAAGGTACAATTAGCTGAAGGTGAAATTGGGTCAACTGTTACCTCGACTTGTTGATTTGGCTTAGGTATAGAGTCAGAAGATTAACTTTTAGAGAGTGTGAGTTTGACCAATGGTTTATTTGAGTCAGTAAATTCTTCAACTAGTGAAGGATTAAGGGATAGTCTCTTGTAACCAAATGGAAATCGCTACGGTGAAGCAAAATGGTTATCCAACACTTTTTTTGGCTTCATCTAGAAAGGGAAAAAGGTGAATGGGGTGATTCCCTTCACAAAACCTATAGGGAAACTTAACTTTACCCTTGTTTCCATGAACAATACTACCACTAGTTGATGGTGTGTCACTAGCATGATCTTTAGAAGTTGATGACACCGGATGATGTGAACGGGAAGACCATTCTTCTATGTTCTGAGGAATATCAGGACTATTTAGAAGAAGATGGTCTCCTACACAAAGTTGGCATGGATATCGAACTCTGTGAGGCTTGACGAGTTGTTTCTCATCAGATGTTGCATTCAAGAAATGTTTGCTTGGTTTCCCCTTTGCTGAATTTGATTCTCCTTCCTCTTCCCTTTTTTTCTTCTTAGCCACTTGGTTACTAGTACCAATACTTTCAACAGGGAAAGAGGAAGAAGGGGAGCAAGAAGGGAAGGAAGAAACAACCGAGGAAGAAGGCAAAGGGTCAACTTTAGGATCGATTGGAGTTTGATTTTCTCCAGTTGGAGGTGTACTCGATTGCAGAGAAATCACGACATTTTGAACCAAGGAGGTTGAAAACAACCATACTGGCAAGCCAATGGTAAATCCCAGAAGGGACAATGTATCCATATATGGAGCACCAATGTTTCCAAAAGGAGGAAAAGGACTAGGATTCCCATCAAAAGGAATTCCTTGATCAGTGGACTCTAGATTTGTCACCATATGTTTCAACCTAAGATCAACTAAGGAGTGAGCACGAAGGATGTTATCCGCGGTCAATTAATTTTATTTTAATCAAAGTAACATAACAACGCAAAAGAGGATAATCTAGGAAAAAGGTTTACCAAGCAACTATGAACTACAGAATACCTCCTAGTGAACCAAGCAGTACGGGCGGATAATCTCCTCGAATGTTGTGTTTGGTGTATCATAGGGTACAAGGCGGCCGACTCAATTACTTAAGGATGGATGACAACCTAGATTTGTCCTCCCATATATACCCGAAGGTACGTGGAGGCCCAGTTCGTATAAGCGTTGTCTAATGCAAAACCGCACAGTGAGAGCATTCCCATATACTTTACGTACTATAAAACTGCTCTATATACCTGAAGGTACGTGGATGTGCTACGATATACTCACGTATGTGGAATGAGGTATCACACTTGGGATGTATTGCAGACAAGTTAGCGACAACTTCTTTGTTTTACAACGCTGGAACACATCTCTAGCCTAGACCTCTAAATGTTTTTCGTTAGGTGACAATGCTCCATGAGGTAAATTCAGATAAATTTTAAGTTGATCTTCTTTAGAATTTTCCTTTCAAGGTTCACCACATGATGTATTTTTCCAATTCCTAAAATGCAACTAATATGATAAGCATTCTTTCCATTCAATTTAACAATGAATATCCTTAGCTAGTAGGGATAGAGCAATCAGATCCTTGACAAAGAGCAAAGAGCACAACTAATGCAATTTCCCAAGCTATTCCTTTCAAGCATTCACAAACTACAATATGAATGATGCACTTTTTTCTTTTCAAATACCTTAATGTTATGATGAAAAAAAAGGAAATATGCACAATCGATAAAAATCTGTTTTCATAAAAATGATGATTTTGCGACAATTTCTTTTCAAGGAAGGGAAGAATTTATGACACTTTTGATTTCAAAGAAATGAGGAATTACGATACTTTTGACAAAAATACAAACCATATGCACATATAAATCAATCGATCTTTTATGAATGAAGACTTTAGGACAATTCAATTTTCGAAGGAAAACAAGACTTTACGACACTTTCTTTCGAACAAAGATTAATCATATGCACATATCAGTTAATCAATATTTTATGAATGAAGAATTTACGACAATTCAATTTTCGAAGGAAAAGATGACTTTACGGCACTTTCTTTCGACAAAGATCAATCGACCAAAAACTAACTTTGACTATAGACTGATAATGACAAAGAAAACATTAAAGAAACATTAATCAATCCAATCAAAGTAGGGCTGGTTAAGGAGATGAAAATCTATTTTCTAAGACATGACATCATTGACATTCAGCAAGCAAGCAATCAGAAGAATTTTGGCAAAAAATCAATCCAAAGGTGGGAATTTGACTTAAGGTTGATCAGCACAGGTCAAAGAGGGGCTAACTGCGCTACAGAGCACTGTCTCTCAGTAAAGCCTACGGTGATCTCAATGATTTCAAGATTTATCAGCATAGGTCAAAGAGGGTCTATCTGCACTGATCAGCGCAGGTCAAGTAGGGCCCAACTATGCTGAATGAAATATTTCAAGGTTAATCAGCGCAGGTCAAAGAAGGCCTAATTGCACTGCAGAGCACTATCTCTAAGGCTAGTCTGCGCTGATTCTTATGAGGCCACTCAAGAGTCATCTAACCTCAAATTTTGACCAAAATTCAATGCAAAAGGCTGAATTATAACAAGTAAAGTATGTCAAGGTGTCTAAGGAGGTGGATAAGCTACTAGGAAAGGTGATCTTCCCCAGTGGAGTCGCCAATTTGTTTTTGGAAGTTTTAGTGTCTACAGATAAATGCTTAAACCCCTAGACTAGTAGCTAAGTCTAGAACAACAGTGCAAAGAATTTTCTACTTTTTCTATGATCAACAGATTAAATAAGAGGTAAAGAAGCCTACCTATAGCTTTTGCTTACTCCTTCTCTCCCTTGATCAATTATTTCACTCCTCTCCGTACTTAGTCTGCTTTAAGAGTACTTACACATAGACAAAAGACAAAAACTGATCAAAGCATATGATAATGATCTATTGATTAAACATAGCATGGAATCAAGTACATGATACACATATGAAAGCATAAACGAATAAAACAAGCATATGGAAAAAGCTTTGAACACTTTATTAGTAAAAGGAAGAGTTACAACACATTTTTCTCGATTCAGCATCACTCCTCCAGTTCAATCCCATCCTCTCCTCATAACAAGAAGAAAATTTTGACATCATTACAATGCTTGAAATCAAATCAAGTCTCGTAATAACATCATCTCCCTATAATTCAATAATTTCCAGCCCCTAATCACTTAGGTGAATGGTCTTTTTATAGGCAAATGAAGGAAGTTATGCCATAAATGGTGATAATGAATGCCCTCCCAAACTTAGGATTTAGTTCCATAGAGGAAGGGATAAAGGGATTGATGTTCCTTAACTCCCTTCCTCATCCAAATATGAGCTCAAAGGAGTAGATAAAATTGGGAAACTTCTAGGTGCATCCAATGGATAAGAATATTCCCAAACCCCAATGCAATTTCTCTCAAATTCGCCCAGCGCAGGCCAAAGAAGGCTCAAGTGTGCTGCATAGCACCCTATCAGTGTATGGTCTACATTGTAGCACACCCTAATGAAGGCCTGCCTGCAATGATCTTCTTAGAGGCAGTTTTTGGATGATTTTAGTCATGAAACTTCTTGGGAAGCTAGGCATTCTGATGGTTGACTTCTTTAGGGAATGTAACAACTGAATTAGGGTTTGATGGGCCCTAATAGTACTAATCTATAGTTTGGGGTTGATGTGCCCAAATGGATCTATAACAATCACAATGTACAAGGTGGTCGACTCAGTTACCAATGGATAGATAGCAACCTAATGTAGTCCTCCCATATATAACCAAAAGTACGTGGATGCCCAATCCGTATTAGCACTGTCTAATGCGAAACTGCACAGTGAGAGCATTCCTTTATATTTTTTGTACTATAACATCGCCCTATATACCCGAAGGTACGTGGAAGAGCTACGATATACTTACGTACGTGGAATGAGGTATCACACTCAGAATGTATTGCAAGAAATTAACGACATCTTCTATGTTTAATGACGTCAGAACACGTCTCTAGCCTAGACCTATAAATGTTATGTGTTAAGTTACAATGTTCGATTAGGTTAATTGAGATAACTTTTAAGTTGATCTTGTTTAAGAGTTTGTCTTTCAAGTTCACTATGTGATGTCTTTGAAATTCCTAGAATGCAACTATGATGAGAAACATTCTTTTCATTTTATTTGAACAATGAAAACCTTAACTACAAGGGATAGAGCAATCAAAATGTTCAATCAAAGAGCATAGAGCACATCTAATGCAACTTTCCTTATACTATTCCTACAAGCACACACAAACTTATAAATATGCACAGCGAAAGTTTTTCTTTTCAATCCCTTTAGTGTTTAGATGAACAAAAAGGAACTAAATGCAAAAACATTTAATCAATACTTTTCGCAAGAAACAAAGATTTTACGACAGTCCCTTTTTGAAATAAATGAAGACTTTCCGACACTTCCTTTTCAAAAAGATTAATCGACTATAAACCAACTTTGACAATGAATTGATAATGATAAAAAAATCATTTAAGAAACACTAAACAATCAAGGCCAAAGTCGAGCTAGGAGGAGAAATACAACCTGATTTCAGAACCACAAGAATCATTGATCTTTCAGTAAACAAAAACATAAGAAACTTTGGAAAAATCAAGCCAAAGGTGGGTTTTTTAGCCTAAGAGGAATAAGCGTAGGCCAAAGTGGGAGACAATGCACTACAATGCACTGTCTCTAAGGTAGGGGCTCTTCTGCAATGCATTGTGTCAAGACCAACACTACGCTGGTGCTAGAGAGTCAAATCAAGAGACATTCAAGGATAATTTTTTACTGAAAACACTTCAAAAAGATTGAAATAAGATCAATAAAGTCAAGAAAAGTCTACTAAGGTGTAATATGATGAGGGTATGCCACCAAGAACAACAGTCATTCCCTAGTATGGTCGTCAATTTGCTATATGGAATTTGCATCTACAGATAAACACATTTTCCCTAGGTCGGTGACTACACCTATAACAACAGAAAGAAAGTAGTTTAACCTTTTCCTATATTAGATAGATGAGATGAAGGAACTTACCTGTAGTCTTTCACTTCCTTGATATCTTTTGAATCGCTCTCGTTGCTCTCACTTGAACTAAATCCGCTTAAAAGGTACTTATATAAAGAGAAACAGAAACAAGAAACGATCAAAGAATACATGATCTATCTTCTATAAAAAAATGGAATAAAAGACATTGAAACACATAATCATCACAGACATGAACAATAATATGAGAAAAGGAATAAACTCTTTATTAGTGTAGAAGGAAGAGTATCACCCAATATAGTTCGATCCTATGCCACTCCTCCAGCTTCAGTCCAACCCTCGCCACATCAAAAGCACACCATTCCAGCAGCATAACATTGCTTGACATGAACTCAATTCTCAAACCAACAAAATTTCCTTACAAACTTCAGATTCTAGCCCCCCTTGATCACTATGATGAGTGCTCAATTTATAGGAAATGGAGGTGGTTTTGTCATAAATGAGGGTATTGAATGGCCTTCCAAACTTGTAGTTAGTTTCCATGGAGGAAGGGATGAGAGGATATGAGGTTAATTGACCCATATCCTATCCAAATTCGAGCTCATAGGATGAGATAAGTGATGGGATACTTCTAGAATGATCTAGAATCAAGGAATATTCCCAGAATCCAATGTGAATTTCACTCAATCTTGCCCAGCGTAGGTCAAAGAGGGGCTAAGTGCACTACAGTGCAGGCCTGAATGGGCCTACTTGCCTTGCAGCGTAGTTACCCCTAACCAAGGTTGTGCTGGTGTCCCAAGGAGGCATTTTACTAAGGCTTCTAGCCACGAAACTTTTAGAGAAGGAAGCATTTAATGTGTTGACTTGTCTAGGGCATGTAACAACTGAATTAGGGTTTGATAAGGCCTAATAGTATTGATCTGAATGTCGAGAGTGATGTGCCCAAATAGACCTGTAACACCAAAAAAACTCTAAGTGTCCAAGAATTAAAGAGAGGACTCCAAATTTGAGCTGACCAAAAGCCTATGAACTAATCCTCATAAGCCTTTTTAGCAATAAGGCCTCTATTTTCTTCATTTTCCATTATTTTCCTTCATTTTCCTCCTCACATGCAACCTACGACCTTTCACCTTCCTTTTCTCCCAAATTCCACTATTTTCATAAATAAAATGGCAATTAACTCCATTTGTTTTTCCAAATCCTTTGCCATTGCCTTTGCCAATTTCCTTTAGCCATAATAACCAAAATGAACACCCACTAGGATGTTTTTCTCACCATTCAACTTGGAATAAGTGTCCCATAATCGTGGTTTTTTTTCCTTTATTAACTTTTATTGCATGGAATTTTCACCAGGGTTGTTACAGAACCATCCCCCTTGGGGGAACATCATTCTCAGTGTTCAATGACACCTACAACAAACAAGACCGCTGAAAATAAAAACATACTACCTATGGAGCTTTATAACATAACTTGTTGCAGTATTTATAATGACCAATGTTGGAACATGACAAACATATCGTTTACTAGAGCCTTATAGCATAGCTAATTACGATATTCACAATAACAACCACATATACTCTCATGCACATTTTATTCAACCTGCAAATAACCATATGGTCTATGGAGCTTTATAAATCCAGCTTGATACAATATTTACAATAACACACACACACATACACACGCACACACACACACACACACACGCACACACACATATATATATATGCACATTTTCTCAACCAGCAAATAAAATGATATGATGCATGCATCCACAACAGGGTAATCTACAGGCTCACACCTCCACCCTTGAAAGTAGTACCAGAAGTCACCTCCTTCCGAGGAAGTCTATAATCCATTGCCAAATTAAAAGTTGCAACCAATGTCCAACTTCACAATCCTACGCCATTTTTCCTCTTAGTGAATAATTATCGACTCATTTTTCCAGGGCACACTTCCAATGCATATATGATTCCCTATGGAAATTCTAATGACCAAAAAAAATACATCCCCAACATTCCCTTCTCTGCTACACAGTACCTCAAGAAATATAGTCACCCCCTTTCATGCAGTCGCCCACCTTGCAAGTTCCCCGACATCCCCTATCCTAGGCAATCCATCCCTTGGAAAGATTCCTTGCACCAGAATGTCAGCAACCAAGGCATATACATGCCTCAAAACCATCATATTGGTCATAGAATGCTCATGGAAATCAATGGACACTATTGTGAAACAGTGTCCTATAATGGCCCAACGCCTGAAGTGCTTTACCAACATATTGTTTTCTGTTCGAATTCCTTTTGCTGATATTGCTAATTCTTGCAGTCTGTTTCAACCACACAAACTGGGCATTTCCATGCTTTCCTGTACCAAGCACATAGTTTCCATTGGACTCAAAATGAATTGAAATAAATTCACACCATAACTCATCAATAGCTTGGAAATAAGGTACACCTGCAATTTTTTTTACTTCCTGTCGCAGCAAGTCAAACTAGCCGTTTGATCATATCATCAGGCATAAACATATCACATCTGTTATCTCAAAAGGAAGCCATCATAATCAAAATCATGGATCACATGTAACCATCATAAACTAGTATCATATATCACATTCAAATTTAAAACTGAAATAAAATACTCATACTTATCCTTCAATCGGTCCTTTTCTTATACCTTTATCCTTTGTCCTTTCCATACGCACATTGGATCAGTTGCCACATCCAACAACACCTAGTGCCTTTTCTTTTCTTTAATCACATACACACACATAATGTACATCACAACACATACACCTACTCTTAGTGTACAACACAACACATACATCTATACCCAATGTAAAATATCACATAATACATGTACCTACACCTGGTGTACAACACAACATAAGGCATGTACTACACTGAGTAAAACACAATGAATACACATGTCATGATACCATGACTACACAATACCCATACATAGCCCGTAACACAACATGTATGACATGCACAAAATACCACATGTACACCAGTACCATATGTACAACATGTACATAGTACCACCTATAAACAACACCACATGCACAACATATGCACAACATCACATGTACATGACACCACCTGCACAACATGTACACAACGACACATGTACACTGCACCACCTATATAACATGTACACAATACCACATGTACACAACACCACATGCATTACATCTACATGACACCACATGTATACAATACCACATACACGACATCTACACAACACCACCTGCACACAACACCACATGTACAACATGTATACAACACCACATGCACACACACCACATGTAAAATCATGCACACAACACCATATGTACATAGCACCACATGTACATCATATATACAGCACCATATGTACATAGCACTACATATACAACATTTACATAGCACCCTATGTACACATCACTGCATATCCAACATATGCACAACACCATATTCAAACAACATCACATGTCCATCATGTGCACTCTACATTATGTACACAACACTGCATATCCAACATGTACATAACACCATCTATACCCAACACTGCATATGCAATATACACACAATACCATATATACAATAGGCACTCAACACCATAGCTACAATCACTGAATATACAATATGCACAATATATACACAATAATAGCACTGCACATCTAAAACTACATTGTCTCCACCAAGAAACCTTGCTTCCAATGTCTCTCCACCATCCATGCTTATCCTAGCATGTCGTGGATCCCATTGTTTTCATTCTACTGATGTATCTCTCAGCATTAATTGTCCATAACATAAACATAGGTATAGTATAAACACATAATACCAACTCATATCCACATGATACTAACCTCATAAATTTGTCAAGGCTACTCTTCGCACTTGATTCCCCATAAGACCAAGAACCTCTTTCATGCCCTTCTCTTGCTTAAGAAATCATTCCTCCATACAATGATCTGTGACAACCCTTTCAAACAGTGACATAGATACATAGATACGTACATATCTATAAACATTAGCATAAAACAATCATGATTTTAGACGAACATGTCAGAAAATGGCATACATACATGTATATATACATGTGAACACTAGTACAAAACAATCCTAATGACCTTGTCAGTCAACAACATACATACATACATACATATGTGCATATATAAACATCAACATAATCATAGTAACAACACAATTACCATATATCGTAAGATCTAGGTTAAGAGAACTCCCTTTATGCCTACATAACATGCACAACATTGAGAACAATAGTTCTCAACATAGCCAAGGCATCTCATGCCACAAGCCTATTCACCTTACCTTACTTGATTACCTTTCTCATGACTCCTTTGTGATCATCCAGTTATCCCAATCTACCCAACCAACTCAAGCAATTACCATATTCTTGCCTTTGACTTCCCTTTACTCATGCACCGAGCTTTATTTGAGTCTTTCATTACCTATCAGGTTTCATTCACCTCTTCCCTAAATCCATTAAATTTCCTCTTTCCCAACCAATTTCTAAGACTCGCGAAACATAAAAGGAAACAAGAAGAAAAAAATAAGAAAACCATGAAAAATCGAGAGCAATATGACACCATAAACAAAGTGGTATGGTCATACACTAGACATAAACAAATCCGCAATCAAGTGAAACAAATCACAAAAGACCAAAAGCACAAAACTAACAACAAACACCATGACTCAACCCTATGGTTTCCAATACTTCCAAAGGAAAACTCAACCTGAGCCTTCTCCAAGACTTCGTGGCAGTCTCTTTTCCATGCAATTCCTTGTATCATACTGCCAGAAATACATAATTGTCAGTGTATAAACAAAAATAACTATATACCATTTATCTTATCTTATTGTGGCAAGCACACTTCCTTGTATTTGAACACATACACCTCTAAAGGAACTCCAATCCACATAATATTAGACAAAATCAAGGTTAAGAAGATTTCCTGTATGCAAAGCACTCATTTGTTTGGAATTGTTGTTTCCAACACAACCAAAGGAATCCTCACCCAATTCACTTCTTTTACCTTTTTACCTTGGTGCAATCAAGTCTTGCTATGTACTGTCACATCACCCCATTGTTAGCTATATAAACAAATCAACTATCACCTTGTCATGCTAATAACAAGCACATTTCCTTGCAACTGTTCACACATGTTAGTCACATGTTCCACAAATCAAGGCATCATTTCTTTGAATTTGAAATCAACCTTTACCAAGTCTAATGACCACGTCATATTCAACAATATAATCACATGCATCAGTCATAATACACAATGCTACAATTATCACCCACTTACACTCAAGTACATATCAGTTGTCTCAACACATATGTATTAGTACAACCATATTAAAACAAGATCATTTCTTCATGAAATCTTATAGACACATACCCATGTCATGCAACTAATCAAACATTCAAACAATAGATAAATGACATAATAAAAAATTTAAGCACCAAGTAGGCAACACAAGAAAACTCATACCTTAATGTATCTCAGGGGAGGCTATCTTGTCTGCATAATCAATCTAGATTAGCACAATATAACTTCACAACATATCAACTCAAACATAAATAAGGTCATGATGTCCATAATAGTAACTAGCTAACATGTTCACATCATAAACTCATAAACAATTTTCATTCATGCATAAAAATTACACATGCATAGGCAGTCTAGACTAGTATGACATATATCACAATCATACCTGAATGTCATAACAATAATCATCTGTATAGGCCAATCCAAATTAGACCAAAACATAATAACATCACGATGTTAAATGGAATAGCCCTAATAATCAAGTTAACTAATATATAACAAAAACAAGTTAACATATAACATAATCATCAACAACAAATAACATAATCATCAATTTAACTAACATATAACATCAACAACAATGCATATAACAAAAATTTACTATCCTACATGACTACCTAATGCACATGCATATGACCAAACTTAAATAGCATATACCATGCATGTAACAACAACAACAATAGAATGACAAGTATATAAGTAACCCTGATTCTTATAACAACTATAACCTACATATGTGCATGCCCAACATACAATCCTATATGACGATCTTCTCTTACCCCGAAGTCTAGTGCTACAACCTCACTTTGATTATATGCATCTCCTGCTCTATCTTAGCCAACACATTAGCATCATAACATACCAACAACATCATGATAACCTAAAATTCCTACAATGATCTCATGCATGACAACCATGCCCATAATAATACATGCATAACAACATGCATACATTGACATGCATAAAAAACGCATATGCAAGCGACATTCATTCATGAAAAACACATCCCAACAACAACATCGCCAACTTCTACATGGTGACACAACTATAACAATGACCACTACCATGGATTCATAACAAGCACATATAAAAACTTCATGCATGCATGACAAATACATTCCTCCCACCCAGTGCAAGTGTTGAACCATGCTCTGATACCACTCTATAACTCCCTCCTCCCACATTTACCAAACCTAACCGACCAATGGGGGTAAACATGTGACGAGAGGATACTATGATTTGATTCAAACTCCTGGGTCACCTTAAGGAAGTGGAACCGACAAACACAACCAAATTGATCATCCAAACATCCTATAGAACCTTCACAAGCTACCCCACCCTTCAAGGTGACCAACCCCTAAGGAAAATAAGCCAAGGAACTAGAGACCCAGTCGCTCCCTTGTGAAGCTCTCCAAGCGGCTAAGGTTCCGAGTCACTCCCATGAGCCTGCCTGAGTGCGAATGTAGCCTTTTTCTACAAGTACTATGCCAACGACTGCAAGATTTAGGGCTAAATTCTAGGGCTAGGACCCAGTCACTACCCAAAACTTCATGGAATTTACAAAAATGAAAAGAAACATAGCGAAAATGATGCCAATGAAAATTCTTGAACAAAGACTTGACAAGACCCATACGAGCCATGATAGGCATTTAGTCAAACATGTCACAAATATGCATTCTACAGGTCATAATAACAAATTTGAGCATAGGGGCCTTATAATTATCTCAAAATCGCTAGGAAGCATTAATGGCTTCTCACATTATCGGCATTATCATCTATTAGGTCATAGATTCATTGCTCAATCATTTAAAAATAAAAGCATGATGAGAACCATACATTTTCACTATGATAAAAAATATTCATAACCAACATATAAACAACAAAAATAATGAGGATATTGTTATGCTCCTATACCAATAGGTGTCATATTTCATGATTGACTTGATGAGCTCTGTAATATGTTCATACCTTTTCTTGTTGCAAAGGTTTTCCATATTTTCAAAAAAACCAAAAAATTTAAAAAATGTAAAGAGGGTATACCCTAAAAGAAAACTCAAAGGGTAAAAAGAATAAAATGGTTAAAAAAGTGAAAGAAATGAACCCCAAACAAAATAGATTAGGAAAGTGTGCAAGTCTAAATGCCACTACTATTTCATTTTCTGTAATAAGGAATTCTGTGCAGCTTGTTAAACTTTTGCCACAATTTATGAAGAGTCAAATAGCTTAAACTTGGCTCATTCAGATTTGAATTTCATGTTGTAAAATAGAGAATAAAATCTGACCAAACTGTTTAATCTTGGTAGATAAGTAGATAGGTAGACTAAATAAAGGAGCTCAATAGTTTAATCTGAGCCCTTGGATGTAATAAGTGCAGACTTAGGTAGGCTTGCCATGTAAAAGAAAAGAAGATTGATAAGGGTTTGCCAGTCTAAGTGCACCTAAATAAAGAAGAAAAAATGTCACGCTAAGTAGGTAGGGTAGGTAGATGGTGTTGAAGAATGATACTTGTGATGAAAATGTTTCTAAATGTGTTGATCTTTACTTTTATGACAAAGTGCAAGGCAGACATTTCACTTGATGCAGTTCAAGCAATACAGGTTTAAATAACTAACTTCCATTCACATTTTCCCTAAACACTTCACTAATTTCCCCTAAGCATTAAGGTATTTGAAATTCAAAGGGGCTCAGAGCATTTCTCTGACTTCTGGAGGGACCAGACCCTTGGCCCAATGATCTAAAAGCCTAAGTGCTCACAAATCATCCATCCATCATTCACTTCATTCCATAAAGTTTGCCTAAGTGAGAAAAACCTATTTTACTTAGGAAATGCATAATATTCCTAAAAAAAAAACCCTTTTTTCATTCTCAGCCTAAGTTTAACTACAAAAGTCAATTGTTTTATACTTAGCACTTTCATTTTATTTCATATTAACTCAACCATTATTATATAAATCCCGAAAATTAACCCATTCTCCGTATTATGTAAATATATTAAAACCCCCACACTTTATATAATTCCCGCCCCGATGGTATATAACCATTATATAACTTAATAAGGATTAATAAATTCATTTGAAGTTTATTAAGAACCTTCCCCGCTCCACAAAATACGGGATTAATTAGCCATTTGGGTTAATTAGTAACCAACCCTTGACAAATAAAAACGCCCCCGATACGATTAAACTTTGTTTATTATATGGGGCCCGCCACAAGTTAAAACCCCGCCATCTCTAGAGCCCGTCAACCGTCTGATCTCTGCCTTTTCATCTAATAGTGGATGATCACATTGCGACCCCCCTAGTGATCGTGCTTTAACTCGCGATCACCAGGCGGTTTTCCACCGTACCTCCACCACACGTCACCCATTCCATATGCTCACTCGCCCTCCGTCTAAAAACTGCCCGACTCCAAAAGTGGTGCAATCAAAACGCTTACTGCCTTTTGCTAATGACAAAACGTCTCGTCATGCTGATGTCATCCGCCCGATAATGCCAAAAATTCTTGCCAACCTAAATTTCATTAAAAACAACGATAAACATCATTTTCACCACTATTCTCTATAGACTATGCTCTCATGCAAATTAACGTCCAGTCCACAGTTCCAGCTTTTCAACCGCCACTTGACTAACAAGACTACAACACGAGCTTTGTAGCCTGTCAACCAAACCGCCATTGTACGGTCGTCCTCTTTAACACAGGTATTTATCCATTTTTCCGTACAACCCTGCAATTTAAGTTTTCCACAGGGAATTCTACCAGAGAAAGCTGAATTCAAGTTAAAAACAGTTTGTAGCTGCCATAAATAAACCCCAAAACTGTTGTTTACTCCATTTTTCTACAGAAAGCCTGAATTCCAGTTTGAATACATAAGAAACAAATATGGAAGCCTCCATAGCCCTGAATGTCGCGCCCATGAATGCACTTCATAAAGACTTAGATTATCTACCCCTGGCTGATAGAGATTTTCAAATAAAGGATTTATCTAGTGATAGGAACCATCTTCAGGCCTTATGCCAAGTCAGAGATCGCTATCTAAACAAGTCTGACATTTTCTGACTATGGAAATCCAATCTTCCCATGTATTTCCTCCCCTCAGTCCATGTTTTCCCAGATATCATTCATCAATGCTGTGCCAACTATGACCCTGTCCATAGAGCAGTTATGTCCCCATCCCAAACTGTATTTTTTCCCATAACTGTTAAGTCCATTAATGAAATGATATAGTTCCATTCTACTCAGCCCCTTGCTCCTCTTTCCCCTGGGATATCTGCTTGAAAAATCCCCTCAGTTGCCCAAATCAGAAATAACCCGCATTGCTCAGATTTTTATGTTACCAAACTATCAACCCAATGGTCCACCTCCCTATCTGCAGACCTTTTTCACTGAAACTGGTAGACTTATTGTTGACATGATATCCATGATCATGGGGTTTAATACCAGTGAATATGTTGATGATATTACTCTAGTGTTGTTGTCAATATTGACTCCTGGACAACCCCCTGCTGTCAGGTATGACTATGCCACTTTCATTGCCAATAAAATCCATGATCAATTCATGAGTTTGGATAGGGAAGGAGTTTTCAAATGCACATCTTTTATATATCATCTTTTGTTATATCATCAACCAGACAACTTTCCTTTTCGTATCAGGAAATTAGACTCAAAAGGAAATCGAAGGTTTGTGATCTTTTAGAGCTCAATCTTTCATAAAACTCTGGAGTCTCCTTATACCTATAATGAATTCATTGACTAGTTTGTACATCCAGCATCCACTCTGTTGATAGGATTTCCCCCTCCTAAACTCACTGGCGATATGAAAAAGATTCTCCAACTCTCCAAGCAGTACATGATAGGTGACTGGTACCTGTACCAAAATCACACAGAAATTAGAATGTATGGGTGTGAACTTTGCCCTTTCAAGTTGCCTAAATATGTGCCCATGAGATTGTTTGCACTAGAGTATTTCAGACAGATTATCAATGCAGACTTAGTTCATTTTGGTGGTGCAAAGAAGAAAGCCTAGTTAAGAATAAAGAACCAACTATGCCGTTATGTCATCAATTCTAGGGATGCATGGCAAGATGCTAAAAAGATTATAGAAGGCCACCTTAGATTGAAGAAGAGTTTTTGGTGGGTGCCATATGACCCAAATAGTTTCATATGTGACAGAAGAATAAAGAACAGGCTATCATTTTACATACATCATAGGATCCCAGAAATTGAACAATTTGCAAATTAGGAGGAATGGGTAGAAGGGACCCTAATAGAAGAAATTAGTGAGCAAGAAAAGATGGAAAATGCTATGAAAGATCTTGAAAAAACTCTTGATTTGGACTCTTTTGGATAGGTATCATTCAAGCTACCTCAACAATCAGGAATTGGTACATCCTTTGTTGGAACTTCTCAACAGCCTGCACAGGAAAGCAGCATACCAGTTACAGGGACTTCAAAGAGCAAAGAGATAGATACAACATAGCATCCTACAATGACAGATCAGCCTGCAAAGTCTAGAGAATAGAGTCAAGTGCAAATTCCTCCAACCCAAACTAAAGCAGCAGAAATTCCAGCATTGCAGACTCCTCTAAATGAGGAAAGAAACAAAAAGAGGGATAGAGAAACCATCACACCTATCAGTGGACCAACAAAACAACCTGGAGCAAAGAGACAGACTGAATCCTCTGTCAAAAGAGGAAATAATTGAAGAAACTATAGACAGCCAAAGAGAAGAAAGAGCGAGCTAGCAAACTCCACCATTGGGGGTAACCTCAACTAGCTCGCAAAGGCAGGAGCTAGAAAGACAGCATAGTGTAGAAGTATCTTCCACCAGGCCACAAAGCAAACCGGCCTCAAACATTAAGGAGACTTTCACAGAGATAAAGGTCAGGAATGACCCAATAAGGCTTCAAATTTACGGTCAATATCTAAAAATGGCCCCCACAAACCAGCAGAGATTAATGTCAGCCTATGACATTAAAGAAGGTAAAATGTTGATGAGTTATTTTAAGCCAAAGGTGCATCAACCCTAATGAGCAGAAAATTATATCATAACAAACTTGGAGGTCCTGGCCAAAGATATTCACCCTATGGACCAAATTGAACTTCACAAGCAGATTGGGGAAATGGTTTATTCCACACTGACTGATAAAGCAATGTTGGCCCACAAATTGCAAAATTCCTTGGACAACACAACAACTCAATTACATTTGGAGAAAGCCTCTTCTCTAGCCAAGGATAATAGGATCAAATCATTAGAAGAGATCATTATTGGATTGGGACATGATCCTAAAAGTGCTAAAGGCATAGAGGCTATGATCAAAAAGAAAGAAGAGGACATTGCTGCCCTAAGGAAACAGCTGAAGCTGCTTCCAAGGCATTCACAAACTGCAGAAGTTATACAACAGAAATCCGAAGAAGACATGATGGACCTGCACTTGAAACTTAACGAAAGATTAAATGATACAGAGCAGGCATTGGAAAAAGCACTGAAAAAAAAGCAGGGAGAGTCAACCTCTTAGCCTCCTGAGGTAATCCCCATTGTCTCAACTACAATCCCCTCCACACTTGGAACAGCATTAGCTCCAAATGTCCCAGCAGTCACAGCAGAGGTAATTACAGGTACATCAACAGTAGGTACAACACCAGGCAGTAATACTAATATGAGCATAGAATAATTGATAAAGGCCATGAAAGAATTGAGATTACATGTCACAGAGTTGAAACAAGTAAAGGAGCAATTGGCTAAGGCAGAGAAAAATTATGATATATCCAAAATAAGTGTTATGGAAAAAACTAGGGAAATTAAAGCCTTAGAAAGTAAAGTAAAAACTCTAGAACAAGAGCTCACTTTTGCTAAGCCCTTGACAGAAATCAGAAAAATCCTTTGGGCTCATATCATTCAGTCTATAAATGAAATATGACCATCTATCCAAGTAATCTATGAGCATATCGACTTAATAAAAATAGCCCATGGAGCAATTCAGCAGACAAGAGCACAGTTGGGTAAAATGGAAGAGGAAGCCAATCAACTTATACAGTTTTTGAATACCAGAAATAGAGAAAAGTTAGAAGTACTTGGCATCTCAAACAAGATAGACACCATTTTGGAAATCAAAAGGGTTCTCACCAAGAGAATCTTGATGCAGAATTTAGAGAGAAGGTGCCAAGATATGCAAGTAGAAATCAATTCTTTTATGGAGAAGTTCACAGTTTTGCATAATAAAGGGCTACCAAGTCCTTTGGTCATTAATGACAAATTGATAAACACATTGATTATGTAGATAAATTGAATAAGTATGCTGGCAATCAAGCTAGCTCATCATCAAGTGTAGCAGGAGGGAAAGCACTTCCCACAGGGCGAGTTCTCTATGACAGTTTAGAGAACCTATTCGAAATTAAGCATGAGGTAAAGCACCTATTCACCATCCTGCCTAACTTCTTCAGATATACAGAGACTGATGAAACTCTAAGGAAACTTCAGAAGCACAAATTTCCAGAACAGGAATAGTGGGAAGATATGTTAGAAATTTTATAAATTTACCTTTGGTAAAATGTAATTTTTGAGCTATTTACCTTTGATAAATAGAGATGAATAAAGATGAACAATGGTCAAAACAGGTCGAAGAGTATCAAAGCAGGTAAAGAGTATCAGTCAAATAGGGCAGCCAGCACGAAGTTACAGCAGCAAGCCAAATAAAAGGGCCTACCTCCAACACACCCAGCACAAAAAGGAACAGCATATCTGTTTTCTTTTCTCCTATCTTTGAGACTAGCTGTCTCTATTTTCTTGTAAAAATGATTTGTCATCACTAGAATATATCTCTCTTTTATGAGATATTTTTTGTAAAATATTTTGTATAAATACTCCCTCAATTGGAGTATTGAGTGTGGATTCATATACATTACTGTAATACTGGTTTTTTGGAATAAAGTGCTGATTGGATCAAATTTTCGTATGGCTTGCTGGATAAAGATTTGAGTCAAATGACTTTTTACATATTTCTTGAATCAAACACCGCATCAATAAGTCTTCTATGCCTTATGTGTTTAAGTTTTTCTTGTTTATTATATCATCTATGTTTCACATCTGAATGATAAACAAAAAAGAGTAATTCAGAATATGCTTGGTTGCACTCTGTCTTCGAAAGTTATCATTTTCTATGTTTTCTTCTGAATTAGAATAAGCAGTGAAATCTTAATTGCTCCTGTTTTCTAATTCTACCACTTTGATTATTATTTAAAGAATACTTAATTTCTCTTTACTTCTAATCAATTCCAGTTCCATTATTCAAATAAGTTGAAGGATTCTTAATTTCCCTTCATCTATTTTGAAACCACTCCATCTATCCCAGGTCTTTATTTATTCTCTGTTTGACCACCTTGCTCTGTAAAACCATATTTTGTTAAGAAACCCAAATCCAGTAAAGCCATATTACTTGACTCCATTAGCCTAATGGCCTAAACTACTGAGTCTTATCCCTTTACTATTGAATCTCACCACCCAAATTCAAACAAAATCCTAAACTTCACAACTAACCTAATATCCTAAAAAACAAATCTATAACTTAAAGAGATAGCCCTCTCTAGATGCAGATTGGCTAGAATCTATATCTAAAAGGTTGGTTTGTGGTTACCTCGGCCTCCTTTCCCTTTCTTACAACTTTTGGGAAAACCTGAGTGATAACATAGTGGCGACTCCGCTAGGAACCTGAATAAATTGTTTCTTACTATTGTCTACTTTCTAAGCTACAGACGGAGCCTAAAGCTGGCTAGGTAGTCTTTGAAATGATTTTGCTTTGCAGTTGCAGAAGTAAATGAATGCTACTTTAGTCTATCTCTAGTCTAGCTTATAGATTGGACATTTGGTTTCAAATATTTCATTAGTTCCTCTTGTCAAATAAATTCTTTGAGAAAGTTCAAAACCCATATCTAAAAGTTTCTTAAAGAAATTGTTAAAGTTCTATTGTTAGACCCATTTAGAGAAAAACCCAAAAATATACCTAGAAACCTGCCTTCAGAAAGGACTCGTTACACTAGATATAATCCTGATCCAAATCCACCACCTATGTTCGAAAACCCTAATCTGATTCCTAGGATTCTTAGGAGTCAAGAGAGCCAAGAAAGTTCTGCTAGTTCTCAGCCTCTATATAGATCCAGTTCTTGTCCTGTGAAGTGGGTTTACCTTGAGGAGGAACCTTTTGATGAGTGGTTTGAAACCCATTTATTTGTTACCTTTTCAGAGTCTAAGTTAACCCACATAGTTCATGATCCTGTATTTCTTGAAAATTTACAGCTTGAAGTTGTAACTTCACATCTTGAAAGACACTTGCAGAATTCCATTCAATCTGAGCTTACCTCTAAAGGAACACCAAACCTTTCTGTGATCACCATTGCCCCTCCAAGTCCATCATCAACACCTCAGACTTCCCAACCTCCATCTACAACTCATATTCCCATTGTCATCCCTACCACACCAGTTGCCTCATCTATTCCTGCAGCCATGGAAAATGGGTATGCTCCTCTGCATTTACCTGCCAACCCAGGGGCTATGCCCCAAGATTATCAGAGTAGGATTACCCCATTTGATGGTACTGGCATTTACACAGCACAACAACATACCAAGAAAATGACTGACTATTTTGAAATATATGAAGTTGATGCCGATGATGTTAGAATGAGAGTATTTGTTCAAAGTTTGACTGGAGATGTTAGAACATGGTTTAGGGCCCTTCCTACAAATAGTATAAATGACCTACAAACCCTATATCAGACATTCTTGAATAAATGGGAAAAGAAGAAAGATCCTCTTCATATTTTATCAGAATATAAAAGCCTGAAAAGAGGCACCCAAGAAACTGTCCAAGATTACTGTACCAAGTTTAATAATGTTTACCAGGCTATTCCTCAAAATCTTAGACCTCCGCCAGATTTGACATTAATCAAATTCCCTGATGGATTTGATGCTGATATGGCATATCAACTTAGGGAAAGAGCTCCCCAAACCTTAGAAGAAATGCAAAGTATAGCTGTCAGTGTTTAAGTTAACCTAATATCTAAACGAGCTAGAGCCAGACCTGAAAGGAGGACATCTTTCAAAGAGGAACCTTCTAGATTTGAACAAAAATTAGATGCTATCATTAAAGGAATGGATAGGCTTGGTGACAGAGTAGAAACCATTGAGAGAAAATCCCCTTGGGAGGGTCAACCAAGCAATACTAGTAGAAATCCAAATTTCGGGAAGAACCAAAATCCTAATACTGGAAAGAATGGGCCTGACCAAAATATTAGGCCTCCATTCCAGGAAAATTATGTTGAAGCCTTAACTTCTGATGAACCAACAGAAAACACTTAAATTAATTTGATGGGACTCAACAATGAACAACAAGTCTTCTTAACCCAAGAGGATCAAGAAGCTCACATGCTTGAACAATTCCAAACTAAGTCAGGTGAATCATTTGACTTTAGGGAGGGATATGATATAGCTATTTATGAAGTCCACAGGCAATACAATTTGAAGAGCAGAAGAATAGATGTTCCTGAAACCAATAAATAGAAAGATGCAAAACAGTACGACAAAGGTAAGAGTAATACCACTCCTGTACATATTCTCTCCAGAAATAATCCTAATCCAAATAACCCAATAATTGAAGATGTATCTGATAATCAACCACATAACAGACAATCTTCCACTTCTATTCCTCTCAAAGGAAACGTATAAGAACTTCTAGAAGTTGATTTGGAAACAACTTCAGCCCATAACCCCACTCCTGAAAAGGAGAGAAACACAGAAAATACAATAGAAAAAGACAATCCCACTGTTCGAAATGCAAGAACTCAGACTGAAAAACCTTTTAATCTTGAGGCTGAAGTAGGCAAATTAAAAATAGCAGTTCCATTATCAGAACTAGCTAAGCATGATGTCTACAGAGGTCAAATCTGTAGATCACTCCAAATTTTTGTGAATGAAGATTCAGTAAATGTTTTTGATGATCAACCTGAATTGATTTTTGGCCCTGAGGTAAATGGAAAATCAGTAGATGGAGGAATTCCTCCTTTCTATGTAAGTCTGAACATACAAGATAAAATACTTCATAATGCCATGTTTGATTCTGGTGCTTCTCATAACTTAATCCCTAAATCTGTGATGGAGAAACTGGACCTAGATATCACTAGGCCATATAAATACCTTTTTTCTTTTGATTCAAGTCAGGTCAGATGTCTAGGATTAATCAAAGATTTATGTGTATCACTAGTCCAATATCCTGCCAAAACCATCTTAATGGACATAGTAGTAGCTGATATCCCACCAAAGTATGGTATGTTACTGTCTAGATCGTGGGGTGAAAAGTTTCAAGGATCTCTACGGTTGGACATGTCTTATGCTATTATTTCAGTATTTGGTCAGCCCAAGAAACTGTATAGAGAAACTTTAATGAAATATGTGATAAGTAGCTAGGAGAGACCTCAAAATTTCCCTATATACTCCATACACTCTGATATGGATTCTTTCATCCTTTACAATGCTGAAATTGATCCTTTGAATGAAGTAAAAGTTTTAGCAGTTGAACAAGAAGAAATTACAAATGAAAAGTCTAGTGTTCAAATTCAAGAAATTTCTGAGAACAATGACACATCAGATACTCAAAAGGAACAAGAAGAAACTAAAAAACCAGATATTCCTATTAAACAAATCCCTGAGACTCCTGATACTAAATATGAACATGAGATCCTTTGGTACTTAGAATTTGATGGTTCAGTTAACAAGTTAGGAGCAGGAGAAGGAATTTGGGTGCATAATCTTGAGAATGATCATGTTGAAGGCCATGCCTACAGATTAAACTTTAAGTGCACTAATAATATGGCTGAGTGTGAAGCTCTGCTGCTAGGTCTTAAACTGCTCAAAAGTTTAGGGGCCATTAGGGTATCAGTCCTAGGAGATTCTGATTTAGTCATTCAACAGATAAAAGGAAATTGTCTCACAAACAATCCCAGATTAATATCTTATAGAGGAACAGTGATTGAGATTCTCAATACATTTCTAGAAACTCTGCTTGCTAAAATCCCAAGAAAACATTATTTGCATGCTCATAGCTTGGAAATGTTTGCCAGCACCTGTAAGCTACCATTTGAGCCCAATCATCAGTTCACAGCTGAGATCAGACATAGGCCAACCATACCTGACAATATAAAGAATTGGCAAGTGTTTGATAATGATATTCAAATTAACAATTTCTTAACCCTAGAGGAAGACTTTTCTAGCACTAATATAGATGTAAGTACAGTTAGTGAATTAGATCAAACAAGTCAGATAGAAACAGACATTTCAACAAAAAATGTAACTCAAATGCTTCACCCAACAAAATTTACCAATAAAGAAATGCAAGATCTCAAAGAAATGGACATTGATGAAACTATTGAAGGAGAAACTGAAATCATTAATTTGAAAGATAATGAGTTGCCTAAAGGATTAACTCCTTTGGAAGACCTCTTTGATTTTAATGATATCCCAGGGAAACCCAAGATGGAACCTCTAAAAGCTGACATTGAAGACTATAACTTGGGAACTGAAGAAAATCCAAAAATGGTAAAATTATCCAAATCTTTGCCCCCTGAACAAAAGCTCAAATATGTTGAATTAATGAAAGAATTTCAAGATGTATTTGCCTAGACCTACGAGGACCTGAAATCTTATGATACCTCTATAATTCAACATAAAATCCCTTTAAAGGAAAATCAAAAACCATTCGAACAAAAGCTTAGAAGGATTAACCATGTACTACTTCCCTTCATTGAAAAAGAAATCAAAAAAATGTATGAAGCAGGGATAATTGCTCCTATCAGATTTTCAGAGTGGGTTTCTAATTTAGTACCTGCAAGGAAAAAGACTGGAGAAATTAGGCTCTGTGTTGATTTAAGGAATGTAAACAAGGTTTCTTTGAAGGACAATTACCCTTTACCTAAGATGGATCATACTTTACAAAGGGTGGTAGGTGCTTCTAGGATTTCACTGTTGGATGGGTTCTCAGGCTACAACTAGATTCTGGTTTATCCTAATGACCAGGAAAAAACTGCTTTTACAACACCATGGGGAACATTAAAATATGTCAAAATGCCATTTGGACTCAAGAATGCAGGGGCAACTTTTCAACGTGCAATGGACATAGCTTTTGCAAAAGAAATTCATGATTTCTTGGTCATATATCTAGATGATCTGATTGTTTTTTCTTAATTAGATCAACAACATTTAGATCATCTGAAACAAGTATTCTTAAAATCCAGACAATATGGAATCTCTCTAAATCCTAAAAAGTCCCTATTTGGTCTAGATGAAGGCAAACTCTTAGGCCATGTCATCTCCAAATATGGCATTAGAATTGATCTTGCTAGAGTAGAGGCTATTCTGCAAATACCCCACCCTAGAAATGTCAAAGAACTTCAAGCTTTCTTAGGAAATATTAACTTTTTGAAAAGATTTATATCTAATTTAGCTGAATTAATTAGATTACTTACTAATATGTTGAAAAATGATGCAAAATTTAAATGGATAGTAGAAGCCAAACAAGCGTTTGAAGAAATTAAAATGGCTTTGACTAAAACACCAATTCTGACAAGTCCAAAGTTTGACAGAGACTTCATAATATTTTCATTTGCAACAGAACACACTATTTCTATTGTTTTACTACAAAAGAATGATCAAGGATGTGAGAAACCCATAAGCTTTTTTAATAAAGCACTAAGAGATGCACCATTAAAGTACAAAATCAAGGAAAAACAAGCCTATTCACTTGTGAAAGCTATTAAAGACTTTAGAGTCTATATATTGTACTCCCATGTAATAACCTATGTACCAAATGTTGTTGTCAAAGACATCTTAACCCGGGATGGAATTGAAGGTAGACGAGGTAAATGGATTGCTACTATATTGGAATATGATATAGAAATAAAACCCACAAAGCTTATAAAAGGATAGCGTTTAGCAAAACTCATGACTGAAACAAATTGCCAAGCCCTAGATATTAATGAACTGGATAATGAATAGGAGATGGTGACTCCATAGATCAGCTAGGCCTTCTTAGATTCACCTTGGTATGCTGATATAATTTTTGTATTATTAAACCTGCAAGCTCCTCCAGGATTATCCAGAACAAAGAAAAAGTTTTTAAAGATGAAATATTCAAAATTTTGTATTTTAGATAATGTTCTCTTTTGGAAAAATCACGAAGGTATTCTATTGAATTGTTTAGTAAAAGAAGAAGCTAACAAAGTTCTTAGAGAATTTCATGCAGGAGACTGCAGTGGACACCTTTACTGGAAATCAACTGCAGACAAAATCCTTAGAGCTAGATTTTACTAGCCAACCTTGTTCACTGATGTCAAGAAATTTGTGATTTTTTGCCTCAAATATCAGATTTTTGAAGGCAAGAGGAAATTGTTACCCTTACCCCTGAGACCAATTTCTACTTAAAAATCCTTCCAACAATGGGGACTGGACTTCATTGGAGAAATCCACCCTCCCTCTTCTGCCCAACATAAATGGATTCTAACAGCCACAGACTATTTCACCAAATGGATAGAAGCCATTCCTTGTAGACAAGCCAATGACACAGTCATTATAGGATTCCTAGAAACCAACATACTGTCCAGATTTGGCTGTCCTGAAAAAATAATAACTGATAATGCTGTTGCCTTCAAATCCAAGAAAATGATAAATTTCTGTAACAAATATCATATCACTTTAGGCCATTCCACAGCCTATTACCATCAAGGTAATGGTCTAGCTGAGTCATCCAATAAAAGCCTGATTAATATCATTAAGAAATTATTGGAAGAAAATAAGAAAAATTGGCACAAGAAACTTACTAATACACTGTGGGCAGACAGACTCACTACAAAGAAATCTATTGGAACTAGTCCTTATGAACTAGTTTATGGTTTGGAAGTTGTATTTCCTTCATCCTTAGAAATTCCTGTAATGAAACTTCTTTAGGAAGCTCAGGTGGAGCCCAATGATATTCAAAGAAGAATTAACCAAACCATCCATTTGCAGCAGACCAGAGAAGAAGTGTATCAAAGATCCAAAGTAGTACAAGAGAAACTTAAGAATTTTTTTTATAAGAGAACCAAGGCAGAAGATTTCTACCTTGGAGACAATGTTTTGAGATGGGATTCCAGGAGAGAAGACAAAGGAAAACATGGAAGTTTGACTTCCTATGGAAGGGACCTTTTGGTTATTCAAGCCTTACAAGGGAACAATACTTACTTTTTGAAGAATTTGGACGATACAGATACAAAAGAAGGACCAATTAATGGTCGAATGTTGAAACATTATTTTGATTCAACTTTTTAATGCATTTTGATGTTAACATGTACATACTATATCCTTTGTAATGTCACAGTTTGGATTGGAAAGTAACTTGTTGGAGTTGAAGCCCAAAGAGAAGGCCCTAAGCTTCAAAAGTGTATTGTCATACATATAATAAAGCAACTAGCAGAAGGAGTTATCAGAGCACAGTCAAACTCATTCAGAAGGCCATCTGACCTGCTATTCTTGACTTTTCACCAGGGAAAGCCATCCCTAAGTGGAGCCAGTGTTATGCTCCTATACCAATAGGTGTCATATTTCATGATTGACTTGATGAGCTCTGTAATATGTTTATATCTTTTCTTGTTGCAAAGGTTTTCCATATTTTCAAAAAAATCAAAAAATTTAAAAAATGTAAAGAGGGTATACCCTAAAAGAAAAATCAAAGGGTAAAAAGAATAAAATGGTTAAAAAAGTGAAAGAAATGAACCCCAAACAAAATAGACCAGGAAAGTATGCAAGTCTAAATGCCACTACTATTTCATTTTCTGTAATAAGGAATTGTGTGCAGCTTGTTAAACTTTTGCCACAATTTATGAAAAGTCAAACAGCTTAAACTTGGCTCATTCATATTTGAATTTCATCTTGTAGAATAGAGAATAAAATTTGACCAAACTGTTTAATCTTGGCAAATAAGTAGATAGGTAGAGTAAATAAAGGAGCTCAATAGTTCAATCTAAGCCCTTGGATGTAATAAATGCAAACTTAGGTAGGCTTGCCATGTAAAAGAAAAGAAGATTGATAAGGGTTTTCCAGTCTAAGTGCACCCAAATAAAGAAGAAAAAATGTCAGGCTAAGTAAGTAGGGTAGGTAGATGGTGTTGAAGTATGATACTTGTGATGAAAATGTTTCTAAATGTGTTGATCTTTACTTTTATCACAAAATGCAAGGCAGACATTTCACTTGATGCAATTCAAGTAAGACAGGGTTAAATAACTAACTTCCATTCACATTTTCCCTAAACACTTCATTAATTTCCCCTAAGCATTAAGGTATTTGAAAGTCAAAGGGGCTCAGAGCATTTCTCTGACTTCTGGAGGGACTGGACCCTCGGCCCAATGATCTAAAAGCCTAAGTGCTCACATATCATCCATCCATCATTCATTTCATTCCATAAAGTTTGCCTAAGTGAAAAAAATCTATTTTACTTAGGAAATGCATAATATTCCTCATAAAAAACCATTTTTTCATTCTCAGCCTAAGTTTAACAACAAAAGTCAATTGTTTTATACTTAGCGCTTTCATTTTATTTCATATTAACTCTTAACCATTATTATATAAATCCCGAAAATTAACCCATTCCCCATATTATGTAAATATATTAAAACCCCCAAACTTTATATAATTCCCGCCCCGATGGTATATAACCATTATATAACTTAATAAGGATTAATAAATTCATTCTGAGTTTATTAAGAACCTTCCCCGCTCCACAAATACGAGATTAATTAACCATTTGGGTTAATTAATAACCAACCCCCTAACCAATAAAAACGCCCCCGATACGATTAAACTTTGTTTATTATATCAGGCCCGCCGCAAGTTAAAACCCCGGCATCTCCAGAGCCCATCAGTCGTCTGATCTCTACCTTTTCATCCAACGGTGAACGATCATATCATGACCCCCTTGGTGACCACGCTTTAACTCGTGATCACCAGGCGGTTTTCCACCGTACCTCTGCCACGCGTCGCCCATTCCATATGCTCACTCGCCCTCTATCTAAAACCGCCTGACTCCAAAAGCAGTGCGATCAAACTGCTTACCGCCTTCCGCTAACGACAAAACGTCCCATCATGCTAACTTGATCCTCCCGATAATGACAAAAAGTCCTGCCAACCTGAATTTCGTTAAAAACAATGATAAATGTCATTTTCACCAATATTCTCTATAGATTGTGCTCTCATGCAAATTAATGTCCAATCCACAGTTCCAGCGTTTCAACCGCCACTTGACCAGCGAGACTATAGCACGAGCTTTGCAGCCTGTCAACCAACCTGCCATTGTATGGTCATCCTCTCTAACGCAGGTATTTATCCATTTTGCCCTACAACCCTGTAATTTCAGTTTTCCACTGGGAATTCTACCAGAGAAAGCTGAACTCAAGTTAAAAATAGTCCGTAGCTGCCATAAAGAAACCCCAAAACTGTTGTTTACTCCATTTTTCTACAGAAAGCCAGAATTCCAGTTTGAATACACAAGAACCAAATATGGAAGCCCCCATAGCCCTGAATGTCGCGCCCATGAATGCACCTCATAAATACTTAGATTATCTACCCTTTGCTAACAGAGATTTTCAAATAAAGGATTTATCTAGTGATAGGAACCATCTTCAGGCCTTCTGCCAAGTCAAGGATAGGTATTTAAACAAGTCTGACATTTTTTGACTATGGGAATCCAATCTTCCCATGTGTTTCCTCCCGTCAGTCCATGTTTTCCCATATATCATTCATCAATGTTGTTCCAACTATGACCCTGTCCATAGAGCAGTTATGTCCCCATCCTAAATTGTTCTTTTTCCCATAACTGCTAAGTCCATTAATGAAATGATACAATTCCATTCTACTCATCCCCTTGCTCCTCTTTCCCTAGGATATCTGCTTGAAAAAACCCCTCAGTTGCCCAAATCGAAAATAACCCGCATTTCTCAGATGTTTATGTTACCAAACTATCAACCCAATGGTCCACCTTCCTATCTGCAGACCTTTTTCACTGAAACTGGTAGACTTATTGTTGACATAATATCCATGATCATGGGATTTAATACCAGTGAATGTGTTTATGATATTACTCTAGTGTTGTTGTCAATATTTACTCCTGGACAGACCCCTGTTGTCAGGTATGACTATGCCACTTTCATTGCCAATAAAATCCATGATCAATTCATGAGTTTGGATAGGGAAGGAGTTTTCAAATACACATCTTTTATATATCATCTTTTGTTATATCATCAACCAGACAACTTTCCTTTCACTATCAGGAAATTCGACTCAAAAGGAAATCGAACGTCTGTGATCTTTTGGAGCTCAATCTTTCATAAAACTTTGGAGTCTCCTTATACCTATAATGAATTCATTCACTGATTTGTACATCTAGAATCCACTCTGTTGATAGGAGTTCCCCCTCCTAGACTCATTGGCAACATCAAAAAGATTCTCTAACTCTCCAAACAGTACACGATAGGTGACTGGTGCCGGTACCAAAATCACACAAAAATCAGAATGTATGAGTGTGAACTTTTCCCTTTCAAGTTGCCTAAATATGTGCCCAAGAGATTGTTTGCACTAGAGTATTTCAGACAGATTATCAATGCAGACTTAGTTCATTTTTGTAGTGCAAAGAAGAAAGCCCAGTTAAGAATAAAGAACCAGGTAGGCCCTTATGTCATCAATTCTAGGGATGCATGGCAAGATGCTATAAAGATTCTAGAAATCTACCTTAGATTGAAGAAGAGTTTTTGGTGGGTGCCATATGACCCAAATAGTTTCATATGTGACAGAAGAAAAAAGAATAGGCTATCAGTTTATTTACATCATAGGATCCCAGAAATTGAACGATTTGCAAATCAGGATGAATGGGTAAAAGGGACCCTAATAGAAGAAATTAGTGAGCAAGAAAAGATGGAAAATGCTATGAAAGATATTGAAAAAACCCTTGACCTAGACTCTTTTGGACAGGTATCATTCAAGCTGCCTCAACAATCAGGAATTGGTACATCCTCTGCTGGAACTTCTCAGCAGCCTGCACAGGAAACCAGCATACCAGTTACAGGGACTTCAAAGGGCAAAGAGATAGATACAACAGAGCAGCCTACAATGATAGATCAGCCTACAAAGTCTAGACAACAAAGTCAAGTGCAAATTCCTCCAGCCCAAACTAAAGCAGCAGAAATTCCAGCATTGCAGACTCCTCTAGATGAGGAAACAAACAAAAAGAGGGATAGAGAAACCATCGCACCTATCAGTGGACCAACAGCACAACCTGGAGCAAAGAGACAAAGACTGAATCCTCTGTCAGAAGAAGAAATAATTGAAGAAACTATAGACAGCCAGAGAGTAGAAAGAGCCAGCCAACAAACTCCACCATTGGGGGTAACCTCAACTAGCTCGCAAAGGCAGGAGCTAGAAAGACAACACAGTGTAGAAGTATCTTCCACCACACCACAAAACAAGCCGGTCTCAGACATTAAGAAGACTTTCAAAGAGATAAAGACCAGGAATGACCCAATAAGGCTTCAAATTTACGGTCAATATCTAAAAATGGCCCCCACAAACTAGCAAAGATTAATGTCAGCCTATGACATTAAAGAAGGTAAAATGTTGATGAGTTATTTTAAGCCAAAGGTGCAGCAACCACAGTCAGTAGCAGATTATATCAGAACAAACTTGGAGGTCCTGGGCAAAGATATTCACCCTATGGACCAAATTGAACTTCACACGTAGACTGGGGAAATGGTTTATTCCACACTGACTCATAAAGCAATGTTGGCCCACAAATTGCAAAATTCTTTGGACAACACAACAGCTCAATTACATTTGGAGAAAGCCTCTTCTCTAGCCAAGGATAATAGGATCAAATCATTAGAAGAGATCATTATTGGATTTGGACATGATCCCAAAGATGCTAAAGGCATACAGGCTCTGATCAAAAAGAAAGAAGAGGACATTGCTGCCCTAAGGAAACAGCTGAAGCTGACTCCTTCAAGGCATCCACAAACTGCACAAGTTATACAACAGAAATCCGAAGAAGACATGATGGACCTGCCCCTAAAACTTAACGAAAGATTAAATGATACAGAGCAAGATTGGAAAAAGCACTGAAGGAAAAGCAGAGACAGTCGACTTCTCAGCCTCCTGAGGTAATCCCCATAGTCTCAACTGCAGTTCCCTCCACACTTGGAACAACATTAGCTCCAAATGTGCCTGCAGTCACAGCAGAGGTAATTACAGGTACATCAACAGCAAGTACAACATCAGGCAGCAGTAGTAATATGAGCACAGAAGAATTGATAAAGGCCATGGAAGAATTGAGATTACAAGTCACAGAGTTGAAACAAGTAAAGGAGCAATTGGCTAAGGTAGAGAAAAATTATGATATCTCCAAAATAAGTGTTATGGAAAAAACTAGGGAAATTAAAGCCTTAGAAAGTAAAGTAAAAACTTTAGAACAAGAGCTCACTTTTGATAAGCCCTTGACAGAAATCAGAAAAATACTTTGGGCTAATACCATTCAGTATATAAATGAAATATGGTCATCTATCCAAGTAATCTATGAGCAGATCGACTTAATAAAAATAGCCCATGGAGCAATTCAGCAGACAAGAGCACAGTTGGGTAAAATGCTAGAGGAAGCCAATCGGCTTATACAGTTTTTAAATACCAGAAACAAAGAACAGTTAGAAGTACTTGGCATCTCAGACAGGATATAAACCATTTTGGAAATCAAAAGGGTTCCCACCAAGAGAACCTTGATGCAGAACTTAGAGAGAAGGTGCCAAGATATGCAAGTAGAAATCAATTCTTTTATGGAGAAGTTCACAGTTTTGCAGAGTAAAGGGCTACCAAGTCCTTTAGTCATTAATGAAAAATTGATGAAACACATTTATTATGTAGATAAATTGAATAAGTATGCTGGAAATCAAGCTAACTCATCATCAAGTGCAGCAGGAGTGAAAGCACTTCCCACAGGCCGAGTTCTCTATGATAGTTTAGAGAACCTATTCTACATTGAGCATGAGGTAAAGCACCTATTCACCATCCAGCTTAACTTCTTCAGATATACAGAGACTGATGAAACTCTAAGGAAACTTCAGAAGCACAAATTGCCAGAACAGAAATGGTGGGAAGATATATTAGAAATTTTGTAAATTTACCTTTGGTAAATTGTAAATTTTGAGCTATTTACCTTTAATCAATAGAGATGAATAAATATGAACAGTGGTCAAAACAGGTCGAAGAGTATCAGAGCAGGTAAAGAGTATCAGTCAAACAGGTCAGCCAGCACGAAGTTACAACAGCAAGCCAAATAAAAGGGTCTGCCTCCAGCACACCCAGCACAAATAGGAACAGCATAACATCTGTTTGCTTTTCTCCTATCTTCAAGACTAGTCGTCTCTATTTTCTTGTAAAAATGATTTGTCATCACTAGAATATATCTCACTCTGTTATGAGATATTTTGTATAAAATATTTTGCATATATACCCCCTCAATTAGAGTATTGAGTATAGATTCATATACATTGCTGTAATACTGGTTTTTTGGAATAAAGTGCTGATTAGATCAAATTTTTGTATGGCTTGTTGGATAAAGATTTGAGTCAAAGGACTTTTTACAGATTTCTTGAATCAAACACTGGATCAATAAGTCCTTTATAACTTATGTGTTTAAGTTTTTCTTGTTTAGTATATCATCTATGTTTCACATCTAAATGATAAACAAAAAAGACTAATTCAGAATATGCTTGATTGCACTGTCTTCAAAAGTTATCATTTTCTATGTTTTCTTCTGAATTAGAATAAGTAGTGAAATCTTCATTACTCCTGTTTTCTTATTCTGCCACTTTGATTATTAGTTAAAGAATACTTAATTGCTCTTTACTTGTAATCAATTCCAGTTCCATTATTCAAATAAGTTGAAGGATTCTTAATTGCCCTTCATCTATTTTGAAACCACTCCATCTATCCCAATTCCTTATTTATTCTCTGTTTGACCAGTCACCTTGCTCTGTAAAACCATCTTTTGTTAAGAAACCCAAATCCAATAAAGCCATCTTACTTGAATCCATTAGCCCAATGGCCTAAACTACTGAGTCTTAGCCCTTTGCTATTGAATCTCACCACCCAAATTCAAACAAACTCCTAAACTTCACAACTAGCCTAATATCCTTAAAAAACAAAGCTATAACTTAAAGAGAGAGCCCTCTCTGGATGCAGATTGGCTAGAATCTATATCTAAAAGATTGGTTTGTGGTTACCTCGGCCTCCTTTCCTTTTCTTACAACTTTTGGGAAAACCTGAGTGATAACAGATACCACTATAGGTTTTAGCCCCGTACAGAAATTAACTGCATACGAATTCTAAAACACAGAAAATAAACAATGCGAGATCATAACACATAAAACACATATACACAGAGATTTCCCCTGGATCCCAAAATCGAGACTACCAGCTTGATTTTTCATTATGTTCCTTTCAATATTATGATACATATTTATACATGCCGAAGCATCCAATACCATGAACTGAAAACCATCACGTCCAATACCATGGACCGAAAACCATCGCGTCCAATACCATGGACCAAAAACCATTGTGTCCAAAAAACGTGTGAAAATCATGCACAAAACCGTAGGTGGGTCTGCCCAACCTAACAGAGGGTCCAAAACCAAAATTTTCCGGGGCACTGCCCTAAACCCCATAAAATGGGGTTACGGGTGCCCTTCAAACCCCCTGTTAACTACATGGAAAGAATATAACACAACCCAACATTCTCCCACTTGTTTTCTTTCCACAGGGGGCCACAAGAGAACTTAGTCATTTTTCCAGCCCTCAATGCCCATTGTCTCTCTACACCAAGAGAACTTCTCGAAGTTCACAGATTTTGTCAATGCTTCTGTAGTATTCTTCAAAGTGTCCACCTTTACCAGCAACACCTTTTTGGTTCTATCATATCCCTCACAAAGTTATATTGAACATCAATGTGCTTTGTCTTTGAATGATATGTAGGGTTCTTTGCCCAGAAAATTTCACTTTAGCTGTCACAGTCTATCCTTATAGCTTCCTTTACTAACCCCATACTTGAACATAATCTTTGCAACCAAACTGCTTCTTTTCTTGCATGAGTGGCTACCATGTATTCTGCCTCTGTAGTTGATATTGCCACTACAGATTGTTTCTTACTCATCCAACTGACTGCACCTCCAAATAGGTTAAACACATACCCACTTGTAGATCTTCTCTGATCCAGATCTCCAGCCCAATCTGCATCAACAAAGCCACGGATATCCAACACTCTGTCCAATCCTGGTCTTCTTGGTAGCACAAACCATAATCACTAGTGCCACGCAAATACCTGAAAACCCGCTTCACTATTGTCCAGTGCTCCTTCCCTAGTTTTGACATAAACCTGCTCAATACTCCCACTGCATG
>APFE030940961.1:47566-61927 GCA_000404065.3 Pinus taeda
CATGTGCAATGTCTGGTCTAGTACAAACCATGGCATACATCAAGCTACCGACTGCACTTACATATGGAACACGAGACATGTCCTCTTCCTCTTCTTGTGTCTTGGGACACTGTTCAGCAGATAACCTCACACCTACAGGAATAGGAACCTTCACCGGTTTACTATCCTGCATATTAAACCTCTGCAGTATTGTCTCGACATACTTCCTCTGGTTTAACCAGAGCTTCCTCTTTGCTCGATCTATTTTAATTTCCATGCCCAAAATATAGTTTGCATCACCAAGATCTTTCATGTCGAATTTGGAAGACAATTGGGTCTTCAAATCCTGGATAATTTCTTTGTCATTTCCACCAGCAACATATCATCCACATACAAGACCACATAAATAACACGGTCACCAATTAATTTAAAATACACACAGTGATTTTCTTTGCTTCTGGTGAAGCCAAGTCTCCATATAAATGTATCAAATTTTTGATACCACATCCTTGGTGACTATTTTAACCCATACAGAGACTTCTTTAACTTGCATACCAGTTCTTTCTTACCCTTCGCCGCAAAGCCTTCAAGTTGCTTCATGTAGATTTCATCTTCTAGATCCCCTTGAAGAAATGTTGTCTTCACATCCATCTGTTGTACCTCAAAATCAAAAGAAGCAGCAACAGATAAAAGTAATCTAATAGAAGTTACCTTCGCAACAAGAGAAAAAATATCGTCAAAATCAATTCCTGGCACCTAGGAATAACCTTTTGCTACCAACAAAGCTTTGTATTTCTCCACTTTTCCTTCTGCATTTGTCTTCTTTTTGAACACCCAATTGCTGCCAATGGGTTTCCTTCCAGCCGGCAACTCCACCAGATCCCAAGCCTCATTTTTGTGCAAAGATGCCATTTCATCAACCATGGCCTCTTTCCAAAGTTTTTCATCCTCTGAATCTACTGCTTCCTTCACAGTTCTGGGATCATCGTCAGTAATAGATATATCAAAATTTGAACAGAAAACAGATGGACTATACCTTTCAGGTTTCCTTCTTTCTCGAACTGATCTTCTCATAGTCATAGTTTGTGGCTCTTCATCTTATGATTCCTCCCCTACTACAGAGTCTGATTCTTCCTCCTTTAGTTCAAACTCTATCTTCACAGGTTCCGTTGGTTGGACTTCATGTTTAATAACATCTTTCACCTCTCTGAAAACCACATCTCGACTGTACACAACCTTCCGTGTGACTGGGTTCTAAAGCTTATAACCCTTTAAACCATCCTTATACCCAATAAAGATGCACTTTTCAGATTTACTATCCAACTTGGTTCGTTTCTCCTTTGGAACATGTACATATGAATCACATCCAAATACCCTCAGATGTGAAAGAAAGGGTTTCTTACCAGTCCATACTTCTTGTGGAGTCTTATCATCCAAAGTTGATGAAGGTGACCTGTTGACCAGGTAACATGCAGTATCCACCACCTTTGCCCAGAATTCCTGTCCTAACCCAGCACCACTGAGCATGCTTCTTGCCCTTTCCATCAACGTCTTATTCATTCTTTCTACAAATCCATTTTGCTGAGGTGTATATGGAGTAGTCTTCTGCCGTGATATACCACACTTCTTACAGAATTCTTCAAATTCCGTATTGCAAAACCCTCCACTGTTATCTATCCTCAGCACCTTTATCTTCTTCTCTATCTGGTTTTCCACCAGAGCCTTAAATTCTTTAAAACTGTCAAAGACTTCAGATTTCTTCTTAAGGAAATATATCCATGTATTCCTTGAGAAGTCATCTATAAATGATACATAATACACAGACTTACCCAGTGATGGAACCTTCACAGGTCTAAACATATCACTGTGCACAAGTTCTAATATATTTTTCGCCCTCTTACTACCAGAGGGGAAACTCACCCGATTTTGCTTCCCATATACACAATTTTCACAGAAATAAAAATTGAGAGAGCTATTACTCATACCTTATACCATACCTTTACCATGAAGTATCCGAAGGCCCTTTTCTCCAATATGTCCAAGCCTTTGATGCCACAGCATGGTCTTCTCTCTAGAGACCACTAGATTTTCTGCTCCACTTTCAGGATCCACAGAACTATTGCACCCATCAATAACAGTGCTACCTTGCGACTTGTATAGAGTTCCAATCCGAACTCCCTACATCAATACCAGTGCTCCCCGAACCATCTTGCAGGTATCCTTCTCGAACACTGTTTTTACACCTGCATCATCCAGCTTGCTAACAAAAATCAGATTTCTGGCTAATGCAGGAATATGTAGAACACCTGGAAGCATTCTAACCCTTCCACCTTGTAACTTCAACTTTACTTTTTGTGACCAACGATTCTAGCCTTCCTATCATCCCCCAAGAAGACATCACCGCCATCATATTTCTCATACTTGCAGAACTACTCTCTATGGGGAGTGAAGTGAAAGGATTCACCTGATTTAATCAACCATGCCTCATGATCTACATGTGTACTCGAAGAAGTCAAGTACACATCCCCACCTTCATCTGAGGTGGTTTTCACCTCTGCAGAAGGAGCCTCATTAGATCCCTTTCATTTGTCAAGAGCTTTATATTTGCAGTCCCTTTTGTAGTGCCCTTCCTTTCCACATTTCCACCACACCACCTTTATAGGTTTTCCTAGAGATTTAGATCTCCCTTTAGATTTAGATCTCCCACTCGATGACTTATTTTTGTTTCTATTCTGGGTCTGCCCTCTTACAGACAAGGCATCATCATTTTGCCTCTCCATATTTTTTCATCTCATCTCCTCCATTAGAAAGGATGAGACTATTTCATCAAAATGCAAGACAGTTGCATTGCTACCTATTGCAATAATCAGACTATCCCACGAATCTGGTAGAGAACACAACAAACTGATGTACTTATCTTCATCTGAAATTTTAATATCAATATATGCTAACTAACTTATCACTGTATTAAATGCATTCAGATGCTCTGTCACCGAGTCTCCATCTTTTATCCTCGGGTTATACAACTTTTTCCGCAGGAACAGTTTATTCACCAGAGACTTAGATTGGTACAAAGTCCCTAACTTGTCCCACAAAGCCTTCTTCGTAGCTTCCCCTGATACATTCAGCAATACTAAATCTGAGACATACAATCGTATTGTGCTCTTTGCCTTCCGATCCAACTTCTTCCATTCTTCATCGAATACTCCCATTGGTTTAGTACCTGGATCTATTACAATCCACTAGTCTTTATCCACCAACAGATCCTCCATCTTGAGTTCCCACAGCTCAAAACTCCGACCATTAAATTTCTCGATCTCTATCTTTCCACTGCTCACCATCTTCTTTCACCACCAAAATCGATCTCGCAGATCTCCCACTGAACAGGGTCTACCATAGGCCAAGTGAAACCCTCAGCAACAAAGGCTCCCCTTGAAGCCAAAACAGCTCTAATACCAAATGTAGGTTTTAACCCCATATAGAAATTACCTGCATACGAATTCTAAAACACGGAAAATAAACAATGCGAGATCATAACACATAAAACACATATACACAAAGATTTTCCCCTGGATTCCAAAACCGGGACTACCAACTTGATTTTTCATTATGTTCCTTTAAATGTTATAATACATATTTATACATGCTGAAACATCCAATACCATGGACCGAAAACCATCGCGTCCAAAAAACATGTGCGAAAATCATGCACAAAACCATAGGTGGGTCCGCCCAACCTAACATAGGATCCAAAACCAAAATTTTCTGAGGCGCTGCCCCAGATCCCATAAAGTGGGGTTACGGGTGCCTTTCAAACCCCCTATTAACTATCTGGAAAGAATATAACACAACCCACCAACCAAAACCATAAATGCCACATATAATCTAATAGTTTTACACAGAAAATACCAAGGAAAGGAACTCTTATTAATGAATGCAAAAGGAAACACGGTATGGGACTACCACGTTCCACCCAACCATAGATTGGCTAAGCCAAATCTCTCTTCAGCCATTCACCCTCGTGCCATATTCAAAGCAGGAATGTGAGAATCAAACCGAAAGAACCAACCAGGGCTTCTTGAGGCCAAACCACCTCACATTCATCAATAGAATCAGGCTTTACTGCAACCCTCACCAGATCAATAGGCTATACACAAGCATGGATGCCACCATATTTCTCCACCTACTCCATGAAGAATTATCTTGTCTCCTAGTCTTTAGGATTTATCGCAATCCACAGTCCGATCCAGGGATCACTAGGCCATGTGTTCTTTCATTCATAGAGCCACCTCACTCAATTGTGAATCCATCCGACAATCTAGCTCAACCCAAAGATGAGAACCCCATCACACCATGGCTATCCCAAAATGGCAAGGCAAGGATGAAGAATACTGTCACACTTGGCAAAATCCATGCCCATGACAGGAAGAGAACCAACAACACAAATGCATAACCATGCATGCCAAATCTAGCAAGGAAATCACACATAAAAATCTATACCTGCAAGTCAACCTGTTGTACCTTCTTGATCCTGCTTTGTCTTGCTTGATCTTTTGCTTCTCTTAGCCTTCTTTTCCTTTCTTGATCTAATGTTGAAGTGCTTCAAGAAAAATCTAAGTGTCCAAGAGTGTGAGAGAGAGATAGACAGAGAACTCCAAAATTGAACTAACCAAAATCCTATGAATTGATCCTCAGAAGCATTTTTATCAACGAGGCCTCTATTTTCTTCATTTTCCATTATTTTCCTTCATTTTCCTCCTCACATGCAACCTGTGACCTTTCACCTTCCTTTTCTCCTAATTTCCATTATTTTCATAAATAAAATGCCAATTAATGCTATTTGTCTTTCCAAATCCTTTTCCATTTCCTTTTCCATTTTCCTTTAGCCATAATAATCGAAATGAACACCCACGAGGATGTTTTTCCCACCATTCAGCTTGGAATAAGTGTCCCATAACCATGGTTATTATTTTCCTTTATTAACTTTTATTACATGGAATTTTCACCAAGGTTATTACATGGCCATTTTGGTTAATGATTGGGCAACGCAAGACCTCACAAAAATGAATAAATAACAATGTGAATAATGTGGGAATGCATATCTCTCTTGGAAAACTAAAATTTCACAATCCCATCAATCTTCTTTGGGAAAAATCTTGCTAGAAAAGAGGACAAGTGTGTTACTCAAAGATCTAACTAAGGATATTAAAACAAAGGCAAGAAGAATCGCAAGGAGATAGTGCTACCCACTGAACAAGGCCTAGCTCAGCCTGGTCAGGTAACAACCTTACTTGAATTTCCAATCAAATATTCTAACTTCTCTCAATGAAATTTATATCATGGAACATTCGAGGGTTGAATAGAAAAGGGAAGTAAAGATATCTTAGGGAAATAATTCGTAAGGAGAAATAAATGATTTTGATTTTGTAGGAAACGAAAATGATGAATGATAGGTTGACAACCATTGCATCATACTGTTGGACAAGGATTTAATCCATGGTGATAAAAGCAAAAGGAAATTCTAGGGGGTTAGAAATCTGGTGGAACCCTTATGAAGTCCAATTCCAAAATTGGTTGTCCACCTCCAACACTCTTACAGGTCAAATACATTATATAAGCACCAAGGAGTACGTATATATCACAACAATATATCCTTTGTATTTTATTTTTGGCAAAGATGTTGCTATTGAAGGTCATAGTGACATAGACACAGAAAGAAAGTTCATTGAACAAATCCAATTAGTACGCCAAAAGGTTCAAGAATAGATTGAGAAAAGACAAGGCAAGTATAAAGCAAGGCACGACAAGCATCGTCAAGATCACAAGTTCCAAATTGGTGATGAAGTTTGGCTTCACATTAACAAAGAGAGGCTCTAAGGAGAAGGTAAAAAGATAAAACCAATTAGATATGGTCCATTTAGAATTTTGGAAAAGATTGGTAACAATACCTTTAGGTTGGATTTACCTTCATATATGCAAATTTATGTTGTTGTTAATGTTGAGAATCTAAGGTTGTATGAGCCTCCTTTGATTGAAGATCAAGGAGAGAATATTCAAATTCCATCTATTGAAGACTTTTCCCTAGAATTCCTTGATGATGCTATACCTGACAGAAGAACAAGGACATCAAAAAGGGAAAGTATCGATTATCTTCGAGTGGGGATCAAGGCTACAAATCCTTTAAAAGACAAATGGATAGAGGTTGGAAAGGTGAGGCAATTGTACCCTCACTTTCTCGACAATTGAAAGTGATCCTTTTGGGGTCGAAAAGGCTTCCAGTGGGGAGGAGTGATCAGGTGCTCAAACTTAGGCTCAAAAATCAAAGTGTTGGAATCTCTATAAACATAGCTTCAGATTGAAGAGCTCGTCATCCCGATTCCGATGGTGTGATTGACACTTGAATTCAAGCTAGTATGAAGAAGTTAGAGAAAGTCAAAGTTCAAGTTTGACTTGGACAGATGGCAGGAAAAGGTGATGTGGCAGGGATCTTTAGTGAATGGGGAAGCACCAAGTGGCAGGCCGCCATTGGCCCCCACATTTCACAAATCACATGTCAGAGCTGGGTCAGCATTAAAAATTAGCCTCGGAATAGGCCAGGGTGTGATGCGATAATCGCACATCGCAACCGGGCACGCGGAAAGGCATTAAAGAATCGGTCCCGACAGTTGTGATGCGATGATCGGCCCTTGAGTAGGGAAGGGTTGTGATGTGATAATCACAATAGCAGATCACAATCGCAAGCCACAAAAAGCATAGTGTTCCATATATAAGACTGTATGTACTCCACATATTGTGAATTGCGAAAGGATCCCGGATGCGGTAAGTTTATGAGTTCTGGTCAATAGTTCTATCAGGTCTGCCATATCACAATCGCACATCGCCCCACTGTGTTCACAAACCATAAGCCCACTGATTCTTACTAATTGCAATTTGTGATGCGATAGTTGGTGCTGACATATTATGGACCACCGCGCGGTAAAATTTTCTCTTAGTTAGCACTCTTTGGAGCTAATTTGTAGGATCATGTCGGATTTGGAGAAATTTGTGGAGCGAATAGTGGGAAAACTAGGAGAGGTCATAACTTCTTCAGTTTTACACCAAATTGGATGCAAAAAGAGGTTAGATTGCCATTTTTTGGGCATTATGGACTCATTGGCGCAGTTTTCAGAAGCATTTGATCATTGTAAGCACATATTTTTACACTTTTGAGCATAATAGAGAGGCCCAAGCCATTGGAAGTTGGACCAACGAGACGTAGCCCAGGAGGGGTGAACTCCTTTATCATGTTCCTATTGTAATGTGTTTTTTATTATGCTCTGTACATTTTTATGCTACTATTAAGTATCTTATATATGTTAAATTGCTCATAAAATTAACATAAAAACTCATCATTTCACTTGCAAAAATTCATGAATCCTTAAGCTCAATGAAATCATTTTGTTTCTAATCTGAGGAGGATCTTAGCACAACGATCTAATATTCTAAATCAGATCAAAGGGTATGTGAAATGATGATTTACAGTGAAATTTGTGGGCTTAGAAATGGTTCGAAACTCTCATTGGATGACATGCATAAATATTAGGGAAAAAAGACCTAATAAGGGAACCTATATACAAGTCATTGGGAGAACAAAAATTGTCTTTACATTCTATTGTTATGGTCATTACTATTTTTTTTCTTAGGGTGTGATTTGAAGTGTGTATATCTCCTTTGTTTGTATAGTTTTAAAGGGCGCAAATAGGAGCATACACAAGAAGCAAAACAATGGAACAAGTTGGGGTGGTTCTATTAACCAGGTTTATGTTGTAGTTGATCATCATGGTAGGTAGGGTTATACAACCAATATACAACAAGGTTTTGAAGACAAGTTATTCTCCTCCTCATTCGCCTCAGTATTTTCCTCCTTTCCAACATGATCTTGGATTAGCTTCTAATTAGGATCATGGTTCAAACCTAGCCTCCCATCATCAGACACCATTTAGTCACCAGTTTACTGACCCATTACAACAAATAGTGAAACTGGTGTCAAGTTCAGGATGGGTTGTGGTAGCTTAAAAATCTGCAGTTAGTAGATCCTATAGACATGCCTTTTTATATGCTACAACAACTCCAAATGCATGGGCTACTCATCGAGAAATAGATTCACCAAGAGATGAATTGAATAGAAATGATAATGTATGAGATCCACCTTTGTTTGCACAAACGGTTCCGTCAAGATTTGCTTAGGTCAGTGCAATTGACAAAGTTTCATCTTGCAGTTGGATTTCCAGACGACCTTCAGGTGTTGAACATAATTATGAGCAATTCAGAAACTATCATCAACGTTTAGATTCATTTCACGAAACTAGAAAATTTGGATTAGATTCTGGAAATTTTATCTATGGGCTTAGTGAGTGCAATAACATTGGTTGATGAGCTAAAACCCCAACTAGTTTTCCCAAGTCAAGTTCGATGACACTTGAGATGAAATACAAGCAAGAAAACAAACTAGAAAGGATTATCAGTGCTAATAACCCCCAATGTGTTCAAGAATTTCTAAAAACCCTATGGTAGTCGTAACACATTGTATGTCTTCCTCCAATTTCTAGGATGATAAGGAAACTTAGCTTAGAGCCAAAGAACCCTAAGAAGAGTTCTGTAGCCCCTGATAAATGTCCTTAGGCCTTGGGATGGACAAAACTAGAGGACCCAAATAGTGTGCGGCTATAGCAGGTGTTAGGGCCTTCGAACTGCTAGACGACTACCTATTGAATTCTTAACTTTGATTGCTAAAGACCATGTATGCCTAGAAACCATGGTATGGTGACCTTCTAAGCTAAATTCAAAATGTGAATGGATAAAATCCTTCGGACTATGCCAAACTTGTTGAAAACCCCCTTCCTCTGGTTCATAGTCCACCAACTCCTCCTTGTCCATGTGGGTCCAATAGTAAGCAACTGACATCTCATTTGAAAAGAATATTTGAAAAGTAGTTGTGTGTATTCAAAGGTTTTATCATGGAAGTAATCTCTGTACTTAAAAAATATATATCATGTGGATAAAAAACTCATGGTTACCATTTAATATTATTTTGTGTTTTGACAAGGATATCAAAGCCTGACATTATCCAGAGCCTCATTCACTCTTCGTCAAAACTATGCCTTGCTCTAGTTTGAAACTTGGCGACCATTTCTTTGCCTATAATTTTTTCATTGGCCTCTAGGGTTTCTTTAGTGTTGAATTCCTCTTCCATGGTAGAGATTTTGTAATTTCCTCTTTAACATTTTGACTTAGTACAAAAAAATCCTTTAAACCAATCTAGACCCATCTTAACTCTAGATCTACCAAGTTCTGAGAGGGATGAATCAAATATATTAAGGTGCAAACCTCTTTTAGAGTGAAAATAGATTTGATCCCTTTGAGCAATTGGTAAATCCAAAATCAAGATGGAGCAATACCGATTATATATAATGAAAAGAAAAAAAAAATGACATGGTTTCCACCTTTCTTTTGAAAAATATTATAAATATGTTTTCACTTTTTTTTTTAAAGCATTAAAATATTTATAATATTTGAATAACTTAAAAAAAAAAATTAAAATATTTATTATACTTGAATAATGTTTTAACATTCTGATACAAGTTTTCGACCCTTCTGATTAAAATGCGTTGACTCATTGAATATCATTTTCCCACTCTATTTAAATTTACAAGGGTATTGTCCATGGAGGATTTGTGGGAAAATCAAACACGATTAACATTGTGTTACCAACACAGTAGGGTAGAGCTACATGAGGGTATCCATTAAACCCTTTCACTGATACCAATAGTACATTGGAGAGTTCGACTCGCGTAAAGATGATAATGCGATTATTCAATTCTAAGAAGAAGAAGGTTGGCCTAATTCCTCCATCCGTGGAAGAGGCATATGAGAAGGTAAGAATTTAAGCCAATATTTCATGTATAATGTAGCTTCCATGGATGATTAGACATAGTATATTTGATGAACAGATAGGTCTACAAATGTACAGATCTGCATGAGCTTAACTAGTCCTACCCGTACCTACTTATTGCTTACTCTATTCAGATCAATCACACAGTAGTTTGGTTATAACTCTTAGTTAGAGGAAATAGATGGGATTCAGTTCCGTTTACAGAATAAATGCGAGCTACAACATTCCTAAAACTATATTCCACATCAGCAGTCATACCGATAGTGGTAGAAGCTCCCATCACCTGAGCCATGAAATCCAATACCACCTGAGTGAAGTAGCAGAAATAGGCAAGAATGTAGATCAAATGCATGTTGTAAATAACCCAATTCTTATAGTGAAAATGATTAAAGACTGTTGATTTATTTTTTGGTTGAGGTAGATGAACAAGAGAGCGATGTGATTAATGAAAAGATCATGAAATTGGATGAGGATCTCTACACATACAAAGAGCAGCTCAAGAAGACCTAACCCAATCCTTCTCACATCACTATAAAGCACGAGCTATGTGCATCCTAAAGCAGAAAAAACATATGTATATATGCTAACATTTTTAACATTTGTGTGGGTTTTAATCTGTTCAAAATAACTATGTTTTAATTACAAAAAACAAAATTATGCACAACTGAATTTTGAGAATTTGGATACAAAATGTAGAATTGAGTGGTGCTTGAAGCATTGTTGGGTGGGGGGGTAATTTCCAACTAGTGAGTTTGGGGATTCAAATACTGTTGGCAAAACAATAGAACTCATAAGCTAACGTGGATGTCCTAGGTCGTTTTGTGTGGAGGGGTTGTTGGGGGTTCGAGTCTAGCTGGAAAAGGATACATAAACTCATAAGATAAGGTGGTTGTCCCATGCCTCTGTTACATTTCAACATAACTGGGACCTATAGACTTGCCTAACCTTAAAATCAATACTTCCCATGTACAAACTGTAGAAAAAATATTCTAAATCTGAAATTTCCACCTCACTAATATGAGGCCATGGATCTACTTCATAGAGTTTCCAACAATGGTGCTTAAACTATTTTCATCCACAACCCTACAAGAAATATCATATCTACCCAATGCTACTAGTCAAACTCAAGAGTGTAGACCACAAAGACTTCATGATATATCATTTCAGCGACCCTAAGGGAAATATCTATCTTAGTACACATATATGAAAATCACTTCATTTACTGTGGAAATATAACAAAACAAAGATATTTGAAAGCTTCATTAAGCATGCTAAAATCAACATAGCATCTAGTGTTGTTCTCCCAATAAATCAACATACTAAAACAACCTTGAAATTTGTTCAATATTTGAAAAAAATCAAATTGGAAATCAAACATTTAGGACAATATTGGCACACTTCATATTATGAGAGTAATGAAGATAAAGTACAATACCTCAACTCATCCAATGCTGGTATAAAAAGTGCTTTCAATACATCTTGAGCAAGGACTCTTCAATACATCCTTAACCCTAGCTATGACTTCCACAATCACTGCAAATTTGAAACCCTAACCAACATTACAAAGGCCAAGCAAGGCATCCCAGCAAGCTCTACAAGCCAATCTCTTTATCTTCCAAATAGGCCATCATCACACCAACTATCAAACCTCAAGATCTCCCACTTGAAGTTGCGTCACAGAAGCTATCAGAGTGATTCACACACTTGTGACCCATAAGCTATAATACTCAACAATTGGATCCCACAGGTCAAGGAACCTTAGTGCTAGTATCCCACAAACATTAATCCTTGTTACAAGTGTAATACATGATCTTCCAAGATTTTCCAAATAGCTAGCATCACACCAACTATCAATCTCTAAGATACAAAGTAGTTACTCTTAACAAAGGAACTTTCCTCCCTTTATATATGCTACAATCATATGCTATGTCAAGCAACCCTAGGATAGTTCACAAGCAACTAGCTTAAGTCAACAAGGAAAGCCCTAGATGGAACTCTCCTAAGAGCAAGGTATCCATATATCACACTATGGTTTTTTTGAATCCAAGGTGGTCACCTTCCGAGCTAGGTGTACACATGTCAAGTGCTCCTCCTCCAATATGGTGCAATCTCCAATCAATGATCCTCAATTCAAACTGTGTGTAAGGTGGTAATATCTTTCAAGGGCCAAGCACCCAACCTCCAAGTGCCTAATACCTCCCTTCAGACTAGTTACTCCACATGCCAAGAGCCAATGCTCCTCAACAAGTGCACCCTTGTAGAAGATGCCAAATGCACCACATAAGCCAACTACCACATCAAGAAGTGTGCCTCCCTAGTAGTGATCCCAAGGAAAGCATACATGCAATCTAAGCTCTCAAAATGTAAGTACAAAATAAACAAAGGGGCCAGGAAACCACAAGCTCTATACATACCATGAAAAGTGCGTTCCTAGCTAGCTGAAAAAAAATTCAGACCAAAATATGTTACTATTATCCACATCACCAACAATAATAACAAAAAAAATGGAAAACCCCTTACACACAAAATAAAGAAAACTCTCCTCCTACCAGATGTCCCTGGACTTGTGTGTCCAGTCTTTCGATTTTCCATATGCTGGCCACATCCTTCCAAAGCTTGCCTCTTCTAAACCGTTGAACTATAGCATCACCCCAATTGGATTTGATCTCCTATCACTGTATTTTCTAGAAAATGCATGTTTACAAGGCCCAATAGAACAAAAATCAACTGAATTGTTCATAGATGATGGTTTAACAATCTTCTAGAAGATTTTACTAGTTTGATTCAATAACCTTTTGCATACTTAAAACATTTGTAACAATACAATACAGATCACCCATGTTGCATCAAAATTTTAAAATTTAAAGCTTAATCAATAGACTAAACAAGACTAAAACTACGATGTGTGGCAGTTCTAGAATTCTACTATGGCAGAAAGTGAACAGAGCATTCTCACCCATTAAAATCTAGCACCATGCTTCAAACTTGCATTAGAAAGTTGAAACAAAAACACTAAAGAGAATCAAAGGGAATTTTATGACGAGAATGCCTAATCCTAAAAACTGAATCACATGAAACTCTTGTAATATTTCCTTCATGGGCAAGGCCACAGGAAATTAACATTGCCCAACCACAATCATGATCATTGGTGTTTCCCCTTGTAACTTTCAAATTGTAATAAAATATTTATTACTACAAATAAGGCATAGATTTAAGTGAATTAGGAAAGTGTTTTAAGATATTGGTTTCAAGTTTCTCTCGAATTTACTTAGGGAAAAGAAAACCTCTATATGTAATGTTTTAAATCCTTCCATTTTAAAGTCATTGAAGGTAATGAATGGTCTTTTCAACGATAAAATCCTTGTGAATATTGTTATTGCAGGAGTTTGAAGTTTTAAATGACTTGAGGACTGAGATGGAACAACTACAACAAGGAATGATAAACATGCAACACATGTTGAATGCTTGCATTTATATGTAGCTAGAATTGTAGCATTCTATTAGGCAAGAAATTTATGCTCCTTTAAATTGTTCAACCCAAGTCCAAGGTGAGTATGGTCTATGGAAATATGATTATGAAAACTAAACATGTTAAGATTGGGGTGAGGTATCCTTGTACTAGTATTAGTATAAAAGCAAGGTTGAATCAATCTTGTTTAGATTAATTATATGGTGAATTTAGCAACATGGTAGGGGACTCCTTGAGATAGATATCACATATAGCAATTTCTTTTAGTATACTTTTGTTGAACTCAAGCTTGAGAAAAGACAATATATGGTGAATTGTATTGAAATGAACACAGATGAAAAGTTATGAGCCTTGAAACAGTAATCAAGGGGGATTACAAAAGTATATTTCAACATAGATTATTTGAAAAGCACATGCAAAACCACATAATAATGGCACCATGAAGGAGATTACAGAAGACCAAGATATAACAATGGATATGACATTTTATGGCCTAAAGTAGTAGAAAACAAAATTGAAATGTTTTTGTCTTTAAATTAGGCAAATGGATGCAAGATATTTTGATGTTTATGCTAGTTTACATAGTAATTTTCCAATTAGTGGTATAGTTAAGTCACCCTATACAAGTCGGGGACTTGACACTAGACGCAGTCGGTCTCTAGTCAGGGAATTGGAGGGATCGCTTCAGTTGGGACTTGTTTCAAATAAGTGAATTGTTGAAGATTGAACCAAAGGTCATGGTGAGTGATAACTCTTGTTATATGTTGTAAAGAGAGGGGGTCATGACAAAGGGGCACTCACCTAAATATTGGTGTTTTCACTTTTTAAAGAGATGGGGTCATGCTAAAGGGCTCGAATTTTGGTGTTTGCACATTATAAAGAGGGGAAATCACACTAGAGGGCCATCCTACCAAATTTTTGTGTTGTGATATAAATTTTTGTGTTTACACTCATTTTATAATAAATAAGGTTGCTAGTTGTT
>APFE030940972.1:0-10000 GCA_000404065.3 Pinus taeda
CCCCCTCCTCGCCCCAAAAACTTAGCCATTTCCACCTCTACATCTTCCACCTATCCTCCTCCTCATCTTACTCTACCGCCTCCACCACCCCTCCCTTCGCCTCCCTCTTCCTACACCCCTTCCACCTCCTCTCCTTCCTTTTTCCTCCTCCCCCACCTCTACCTTTACCTATCCTCCTGCCTCCTCCTGCTCTCCCTCTTCCTCCTCCTCCTCCTTGTCCCCCTCCACCTCTTCACCATCCTCTCTCACCATCGCCCACTCCTCCTCCCTTCCTCTACCTCCTCCTTTGCCTCTTCCTCCTTAGCTTCCTCCCTCACTTCTTCCTCCTCTTTGTCCTGTGCCTCCTCCCCCTTGCCCTCCTCTCCTCCTCAACCTCCTCAACCTTTGCCTATTTCCTCCTCCTCCTCATCCTCCTAAGAAAAACATAAAAAAAAAGAAGAAAAAACTAATTACATATCATTTCATTCTGTTTATTTATACTAGTTAGGATACTTACATATTTTCATACTATTTTACAGTGAATGATTCACTAATATTTTTCATATTATACTTGGTGGTTCTTTCAATGAATTTTAAAATCTTGTAAAATATTAGTGAATCATTCAGTTAATTATAAAATCTTGTAAATTATTGGTGAATCCCTCATTCAATCATTACATCAAGCTAGTTTTCCTTCTTATGGATTGATTCTCTAATAGAAAAATAGTTATCCAATTACTTTGCTTCAAATAAAGAAACATATTTAGGATATGGTGGTTCATTGCCATCTATAAGTTTTTCAACTGCTTGGTGTGTAACTATTATAGTAACTATTGTGTTTTATTCTTCAACCAAAACTCTAATAATTGTTAATCAATACACAATTTTTTGAAATTACACAAAAAACTCAACGAGATTGAATAAAAGAGAAAATACGTAATGAAAGTTAATTTCATATTTGATAAGAAAATACATTAACGAAAACTCATATAAAGCCACAATTTTTGAGTTCAAAAATACAACCCACAAAGAAAAATGTTTATTACTTAGTATATCATGTTACAAAATAAACATCATCAAAGGATTTCAACTTCAAAAATGATAATACACTAAACAGTCTCTCAATCCCCACTAATTACATGTATTGCCCCTTTAGCCTTTCCATCAAAAGAATAATTTCATTCAAGGAATGTTATTCCCATGACAATAGATCCCCTACAACGAACACATAGGAAGCTAGAGCATAGGTCATTTTTCCATACAAATATCCAAGTAGAACATATTCCCTTTCCTAATAAATATTTTGAAATAAAATACCAGATAAATAATGGATTCTCTAAAAAGTGAAGAACCATAGGTCATGCAAGAAAGTGAACTAGATATTAATTTTTTTTCCTTAAACCATTAGATATATAAAAAAGAAATAATAACTATGCAAAATATGTGGAATACCCAAAGAATAAACATAGGCATATATGATTCCTTATATCCTATGTTTCTCAAGTAAACATAAAAAAACAACATAAGGCCTCTTATTTAAGAAACAACATTAACTTTAACCCAACACTTTTTAAATCAATTATAATTAGATGAAACCATCCATTCCCATAAAAATGGTTCATTGAAAAATAAGATGAGAACTGTAAGTGTTTAAGATACTAATAAAAGTTAAAAATAAAAAATAAACACAAAAATTTAATCTTGAATAATGCTTCAAAGTTTTGGCCAAGATATTAGATCTAAATGTTAAAAATGTTTCATGTACTTGAATAACTATATTTGTGCATAGAGGAAATTGTCCTAAATGTATTACTTATCATTTAATTGTAGGATACTATGTAGGTGAACAGATATGTTATGGATTCATAAGATTGTAGCTTTCATTTCCAATAGAGAAGAGAGTGACAGTTTAATATTTGAATTTTAGACATGAATCTAAAATTAACCTGCATATCTCCACCACCTCATCCTCCTCCTCCACATCCACCATGTTCTCCTCCTACTCATCCTAATCCACCTCCTCCTCCTCTCCTTCACCTTCACCTCATCCACCACCTCCATTTGCACCACCTTCTCCTCCTCCTCCACCTTCTCTTCCTTCTCCCCCTCCACCACGTTCTCCTTCTTCTCCTCCTCCACCACCTACACATCCTGCACCAAATCCTCCTCCACCACCTCCACCTCCACCTCCTCCTCCTCCACCACATCCTCATCCACCACCTATGCATCCCCCGCCACCTCCTCCAACACCAACTCCACCTCCACCTCCACCTCCTCCATCAACTCTTCTTTCTCATCCTCTACCTCCAACTCCCCCTCCACCACCTCCTCTTCCCCCACCTCGGCCTCTACCTACTCAACCTACACCTCAACCTCCTCCACCACCTCTACCTCCCCCTCCACCTCCACTTCTTCATCTATCTCCTCCTCCACCACAACCTTCTACCCCTCCTACACCTCTTACACCTCCACCACCACCTCCTCTACATCCACCTCCACAAACACCTCCTCTAACTCCCCCTTCACCTGAACCTTCACACTGTTGACTCCACCACCACCAAATCCACCTCCACCACCTCCTCCACCTCCACCTCCATCACCACCTCCTCGACCTCCACCTATACCTCCACTTCCACACTACTAACTCCACCATGACCATCTCCACCACCTCTAGCTCCACCTCTTCCTCCACCATATCCACTTCCACTACCTCCTCCTCCTCAAACTCCACCTACATCCTCCACCACCTCCTCCTCCTCTTCCTCCACCTCCTCCTCCACCTATTCCTTCACCACCTCCTCCACCTCCTCTTCCTCCACGTCCTACCCCACCTCCTCCACCACCTCTACCTCATCCTTGCATTCCACCTCATCCTCCCTATCCTCCTCCTCCTCCTCCACCTCCACCTCCACATCCACCTCCTCCTCAACCATCACCACCACCACCTCATCCTCCTCCTCGATCATATCCTCCTCCAACTCCACCTCCTCCACCACCTCTACCTCCACCCCACAATGTCCTCCTCCTTTGCCTCCTCCTCCTTCACCTCCACCTCATCTTCCTCCACCTCCACCTCATCTTCCTCCACCTCCACCACCCCTTCCTCAACCTCTACCTCCACCTCCACCTCCACCTCCACCTCCACCTCCACCTCTACTTCTACCACAACCCCCTTTGCTACCTCTGCTTCTGCTACCTCCTCCTCCACCTCCTCCACCACTGCCACCACCACCACCACCTCCTCCCCCTCTCCTCCTCCACCACCACATCCACGTCCACCCTCTCCTCCACCACCACCCCCACATCCACCCCATCCTCCTCCACCTCTGACTCATCCTCCTCCTCCTCCTCCACCACCTCTGCTACCTCCTCCTCCCCCTCCAGTACCTCTACCTACTCCTCCTCTTGCACCACCTCAATGCCCTCCAGCTCCTCCACCACCTCCTCCACTGCCTCAACCACCTCCTCCTCCGGCTCCACCTACTACACCTCCATGAACACAACAACCTCTTCCACCTCCACCTCCTCCTCAACCGTATTTGCCTCCTCCTTCTCCACCACCTCCACTGTCATGCCCCGATGCCAACGGTAGTATTTCAACACCTCTTGGCAAGGCACGGCACCACCGAACACTTTCTTTTAACCAATACTTATGTTCATGCACTACGCCTAACCACATATTCCTACTTAGCTTGTGATTCTCAACCAAGTATTATTCGTTATCCCTTATACCAATCAACACCCATACACATTCATTATCAATATAAATTATAAATGATGAACACAATTTCACAGTATAAAGGGAGGGGCAACTTCCTGAACAATGAGTCTGCCCAAAAATATATTTTACAATAGTTTACAATGTACAAGTATACTTGGAAGGCCAAAGTTTCATACTTAGTCAATTTTACAATCCAAGGCAAAACTCGATTACCTAACTCGTCGACACCTCCGCATGGTCGGCGCACAACTCACCAACGCTTCGTTCACCTTGTCGCACGATCGTGTTGTTTGCCCAACTTGGGCATGCCTCCAAGTCACCACACATGGGTGCCTCTAACTGAGATACACCTCCATCCACAATCTCAACACTTCACCAAGTCACTGTGCACACTTGCATGATGGGTGGGCGCTTACCCGAGCCGCTAAGACACCCGTACGAACTCGTCGCACAAACCTTCGCAAAAACCGGGCGCCACACCTGTGCATGCCACAACCATCCATCGGGTGCCACACACAGGTGCACACCACAACTCAACCACTGGGCAGTCATGCCCGCACCTTCACCCACAACCGCGCCTCACTGTGTAGCCCTACCCAAGAATGGGCGCATGCTAAATCTACGCCTTCCCTTAAACTTGCACACTAGAACTGCGCACTTCCTTGTTGAGCGAATCATGTAGAGCGAGTTGGTTCAATGTTCAAATGAGTGCCAACACAATACAATATATATGCGTTGAAGGGGAGGTCATGGCTTGCCCAGGCGACCTCACCCACGCCCTTGCTCCATCGCAAAAGCCCCTAAGTCATCAAGTCAGCCTCCATGCACCCTCCACGCCATATAAACAAGTCTCCTCCTCACAAATGTGCATATGTGTCATTGCACGTTTGGAAGAGCTCACACTTCCACCATCGCACTTCACGTTGGAGCTGCAGGTCATTACATCTTCCTCCACCTGTAGTCGTTGTCGTCCTCGACAACATACCATCCTGGTAGCCCTCCACCAAGATCATCACCAATGTCTATCTCATCCTTATTCCATGATGTCAATTCCTCCACATATTGCAAAAATCCCTGCAGCATATGCAGAACTACCATCTTCATCAGGTGTGGTCCTCATCCTATGAACAATCCTCCTTGTCTTCCTGATGCCAACATCTCTTTGGTACACTGCTAGCCCCCATGACTTGAACTAGTCAGGTGATCAATCCAACTGTCACGTTCAAATCATAAGAATGTTCCTCTTTATGCCTTCACTAGTCTATCTCAGATTCTACCACATCTCAGACTCACCAAGAATCTCACCATACTCAGGTCCATGGAAACTCCATCCCATCTGCAACATGTCATTATTCTTGATGCCAAGCCATCCCTGCACCATTTGTCATACCTGCTCAACCTGTTTTAAAGGACTCACTGTCATGAGCAGCTAACAATGAGCCCCATATTCTTGTCCATCTAAGAAGATGTGGAGGGAGTAGAGCCTGAAGGCTCACCCTCACTAATCACCTCAATCCATCTATCAGGATCCTCAATCTCCATCCTCTGTAGATAAGTGACCCGATCCTCCTCTTGAACATTCAGCCTCACATATGCCCCATCATCATCATCATCATCCTCGACCTCTTATAGCCTTCTTGGCAAGTCAAAGATACTATATGAAAGAGTCCTGATGACCAATGACTGCTTGGTAAGCTTTGTCTCAACCATGGACAATCGCTTACTCATGTCATCCATCCGATTCTCGTCCTCCATTTGCATCACTGCCAACTTACAATCGGGACTTGTTACTCCAATGGTAGGCATGCCAATGGGTACATCTTCCCTTCCATTGCAAATGTATAGCTTCTTCAAATGTGGAACAATCATAGCATCAAACTGTTTCATGAATTCCATTCCCAGCATAACCTCATAGTCATTTATCATCACTATAGTGAAGTCAACCTTCCCTGTCCACTCACCATGTGTTGTGTCCACCTTTTCAGCTACACCAAGAACTTCATCGAAAGGACAATTCAATGTCTTCATTTGTGCCTTGATCAGTACAAATTTCAGCCCAATCCTTCTTGTAGTATCTTCTCCCATGAAGTTGTGAGAGGCCCCACTATCCACCATAGTGGGTATATCAGCATCTCCAACTTTCATCCGAACATACTCCAACTTATTCCTCTCAGGATTCCTCCGAGAGATCACCTCTCTAGCAGCAGCAACACCAAGTATCTGCATCATCCCCATAGAAGCTTCTTCATTCTTCGCATTAGATTGTGCAATCGTAGCCACTTTAGGTTTAGAAGGGAAATTATTCACCGTATCTGGCCCTGCACATATCCAACACTTCAAGACTTTCTTCATCTTCGAACTGTCATCTGATTTCGAAGCATCTTCTTTCTTCTTATCTTTCGGCTTGTCGGAATTCTTCTTCCTATCATCAGAAGTCTCATCATAATGCTCCACCAACCTGTCCACAGCAGCAAAAGCTTCTTCAAGTGCTCTAATCCTCTGTCTGTTCACTTCATTGCATGCCCAAGGCTTCAACCCAATAATCAAATTGAATACCTTTTCCCTCTCTGCCATGTTAGGAAGTTCTAGGACCGCACTTGCAAACTCCTGCTGATATGTCTGAAGGTTCGCTTTCTACATTATGAATTTTACCTTCATCCTTGCTTCCCACATTTCATCTTGAGGACTGAAATGGGCCTGCAAATCTCGCTTCATTTCATCCCACGAAGTGATGTCACTAGAACTGCCACTGGCAATCTGATCCATCCGTCTTCGCCACCACATCTTAGCATCCTTTGTCAAGAACTGAGAAGCTATCTTGAACTTCGTCTCATCATCAGATAGTCCCAATCATTCCAACTATTGCTCCATGTCCCATAGAAAGTTACCAAGAGTCTTTGCACTCCTTGTACCATTGAAAGATTCTGGTTCCTTGACTTTCACATGAGGCACTCCTCCACCTGAGCTATGCCTCACGACCTTCTTCAACATCGCGATCTCATCTCTGGCTTCGTCAAGAGATTTCTTAAAGTCCATGATCTCTACAAGACCATGATCCCTTGCTTCTTCAACCTCCTTGACCCTTACTTCAAGTTGTGTACACATAAGATCGGTGTACTCGTGTTGGTTTTGGAGTTCCTCAAGCTCTTCCTTCATCTTTGAATTGGCCTCTTGATCTTTCACGACCAAGTCAATCTTCTTATTCCAGTAAGCCTCTAAGTCCTCCACTTTCTCCAACACTTTCTCAATGAACCCAAGAGTAGTGTCCTTCGCACCATAACTAGACCCAATCTGAGATTCAACCATTGCTAATAGCCTTCTTCTTCTTTGCAATCTAGTTTCAACCATACAACAGTTTCACCTACAACCCAAGTCCTTGATGCAACACTTATCAGGAAGTGTTCACCAACCTCTTTTACCTACAAGTACCAGTCACCAACTCCAAGTGTCACCAGCCACCCTACTCTAATACCAACTTCAACTGAGCTCTGATACCAACTGTCACGCCCCCAGGCCAGTGGTAGTCTTTCAACAGCTCTTGGTGAGGTGCAACACCAACGAACACTTTCTTTTCACCAATAATTATGTTCGTGGACTACGCCTAACCACTTATTCCTACATAGCTTGTGGATCAACCAAGTATTATTCTTTATCCTTTATACCAATGAACACCCATACACATTCATTATCAACAACAATTATAAATGATGAACACAATTGCATAGTAGAAAGGGAGGGGCAACTCCCTGAACAATGAGTCTACCCAACAATATATTATACAACAGTTTACAATGTACAAGTATACCTGGAAAGCCCAAGTTTCATACTTAGTCAATTTCACAATCCAAGGCAAAACTCGGTTGCCTAAATCATCGGCACCTCTGCACGGTCATCACACGACTCACCAATGCTTTGTTCAGCTTGTCGCACGGTCGTGTTGTTTGCCCAACTTGGGCACACTTCCAAGTCGCCACACACGGGCACCTCCAACCAAGACACACCTCCGTTCACAATCTCAACACTTCACCAAGTTACTGTGCACACTTGCACGATGTGCGGGTGCTCGCCCGAGTCGCCAAGACACCTATGCCAAGTCGTTGCACAAACCTTCACACAAATCAGGCGCCACACCCATGCACACCGCAACCATCTGTCAGGCGCCACACACCCGTGCACACCACAACTTGACCACCAAGTGATCCTACCCACACCTTCACCCACAACCGTGCCTCACCGTGCAGCCCTTCCCAAGAATGGGCGCATGCTAAATCTGCGCCTTCCCTTAGACTTGCACACTAGAACTGCGCACTTCCTTGTTGAGCGAATGATGTAGAGCGAGTTGGTTCGATGTTCAAATGAGTGCCAATGCAATACAATATATATGTGTTGAAGAGGAGGTCATGGCTTACCCAGCCGACCTCACCCACGCCCTTGCTCCATTGCAAAAGCCCCTATCTCATCAAGTCAATCTCCATGCACCCTCCATGCCATAGAAACAAGTCTCCTCCTAACAAATGCGCATAAGTGTCATCACACATTTGGAAGAGCTCGCACTTCCACCGTCGCACTTCAAGCTGGAGCTGTAGGTCGTTACATCAGCCCCCCCACCGCCCCCTTTGACCTTTGCCTCCTTAGAAAACCTAAAAGGGAATAAAAATTGCATATCATTTTATTCTCTTTATTTTTAATACTTATTGATTAATTATTTACATTGATAATTGAAATATCAATATATACATGATAATATAACAAATAATATGTATAACAATTTGCAACATAAATAAGTAATTATGAGAACAACAATTTAATTAATTTTTTTTGTAAAATTTATACAAATAGTATCAAAATCAGTTGAGAAAAATCCCAACTCATATTCTTAATGTCTAGAACTATTTAAAATCAATGGATTAATTATATAAAATCTTTAAAAAATAAAATAAAATAAAAACTCAATTTCCATAGACATAAATTCTAGAAACCCACAAATATAAATAACATACAAACACAAAACACAACGAAACATCAAAATACCTCCACTAAGTATGATCGAACACCAATAGAAAAGATATTATATTATAATCTGACATATGTGGTCTCAAAATGGAACTACAAAAATCTTAGGGTCATCGGAACAAATGGTCATCCGAACAAATGAAGTCACCGTGGCCGAAACAGAAGATTACAGAAACAACCATACCCTCTCTATGCCTTTGCTCATAAGATGTATGTCTAATGTATTGGTGTATTTCTAGTGTATTGGCTCACTAAGATGTATTTCAATAATTGGTCACAATTATAATAAAACAGAACTTATGATTTTCAATATCAAAGTTTAAAGAGTGGTGATCATAAAAAATAAATACACCTCGCAACATTTTCCTGTTTTATTTCAAAAAATATAAAAAATAATTTTAACAATTTTCCACGAATTCATATTTTGTACATTTTTAGATTTGAAAATATTAAAAATAGATTTTTATATTTAAAAGTATAATTTAAAAAGTTAAATTTATTTGAGTATTAGAATTTCAAAAATATATGATATTAGTGCCAAATTCCAATTCCTACACTGTTTCTACATACTTATATTTGAAAAGATTAAACATAATTTTTTCTATTTAAAAATATAATTTAGAACGTTAAATTTATTTATGTATTAAAATTTTCAAAAATATATAATTTCATTGCAAAATTACAGTTAAATTTATGTGTATTAAAAATTTCAAAAATATATAATTTCATTGTCAAATTCCAATTCCAATAAAAAAAAATTAAATCTATTTTCATATTAAAATACAGTTAAGGATATTTTATTGAGAATTCCTACACTTTGGGCTATTTCAAACTACTAAGAATCAAAATAGGTACCATATGGTAATACATACTAAGGTGGGTTTTTTTATTAGTGTTGTCGCTATTTCAAACAAGTAAAAATTAAAATAAGTACCATAAGGTAAGAAATACTAAGGTGGTTTTTTAAGTTAGTTTTGAGTTTCCCATATGAAGGGCTAAGCATGTAATCATTTCTTCTATTTTAAGAGAAAAGCATATTTTGTTCCTGTTTTTAAAGAAGAGCATGGAATACTAAGGAAAACCACTCAATAATAAAAAATAACATAAAAGAATAAAATAAAGGATGCATCTAAAGATGGTAACAACTAATTGTGAAGACAACAGAGAAAGATATGTATGATTACCATACCTTGTAGGTAAAAGTAGTTGTGACAAATTGGAATAGTTTCTCTTGAACTCAATGTCAAAATGGATGGTGAAGTGATTAAAAAAAAGAAAACCCAAAGG
>APFE030940979.1:0-16930 GCA_000404065.3 Pinus taeda
TGTTCTCATTGTGAGAGAATTGGTCATGATGAATTCAAGTGTTGTAAACTTCATCCAGAACTTAAGCCCAAAAAGTTCCTTAAGGGGAAGGATGAAAATAAGGCCATCGCAGTAGTCCAGCAAGATATAGGTTTAGATTCAGGTGATGAAAGGAGGATAACCACCAAGGTTACGATAAGTAAAACTTCTGACACTGGTTCAAGTTTGAAAACTATTGCATCTTCTTCAAACATAAATCCTTCACATGAGGATAAAAGAGTTGAATTGTTTAACATAAGGATAACATCTAAGCATACAAAGATAGATACAATGTTTGACAGTGAATCACAGGTGAATTTAATCTCTGAATATTTGTTAACATTTTGGGTTTGGAAGCATGGAATCATCCAAGACCTTACCCATTAGGATGGCTCAATAAATGAACTCATTAAAAGTCACCAAACAGTGTCGATTAAGATATTCCATAATAGCTAATTACATTGATGAAGTGGAATTAGATGTGGTTCCAGTAGACATATGTGGAGTTGTCTTAGGAAGTCATTATGTTTATGATCGTGATGCAATATTTTACAGCAGAGAACATAGATATCACCTTAAGAAAGATGGGGTTGAATTTATTGTGAGGGCACATCAGAGTAACAATCACTTGAATTCAGTTAATATTAATCAGATGAAGTGATTAGTAAATACGAACAAGAGGTTTGCGATCATGTGCGTAAAGGATCGACGTAAGAATAAACATGATTCTTGTTTAAGTTATGCAACTCAGCTTAAATATGGTTTGATTAAAGAGATAGAAACTTGTTCAGTTCTACGTAAAGCCAAACATCTTATTCATAAGCAGGGATTACAACATGATTTAAAGTTTGTGCCTAAATCTGCTCTTCATAATGTTAGAATGAATCAAATTAGTTTAAGTGACTTAACAGTTGCAGGGATATAGGTCAATATTGGGGAAAGTCAGTGTTCAATTTCTCTTGTATTGTGTCACCATGTCTTGTATCGAATAGTTTGGAAACCTCTTTTCAAATGGAGAGGAAACCTATTTGTTTTCATCTCAAAGCCTTTCCTAAAGCATTATCATAGTATCCAATACAACTAAGGGAAACTTATGCATCAAGGGGAAGTGCTAATTAATGGAAACATCATGCAATAAATGAAGGAAATGTGATTCAAGCAAATCAATAGCTAAATCAATACTTTCAAAGACAAACTAATTTGCAACAAATTTCACCTTAAAGTTTGATAGGTTTAGTGCAAAAATTTCACTTAGCAAATAGGAATCATGAAAGTATGTTAAATCAAGTAGCTGGTTTGATGTCAAAAGTATCTTTGATTGTCTCTCTCATTTCACAAAATATATTACTTATACATGTTGATGGTATTAAACAGCATCCAGTAGAGACTGTTTTCAAAGATTGTGAATCACTAACTCATGGTTCTTCATGGAAAGAATTCAATTTCCATGTTGATAATATGTTTTTTTCCCATCATCGCAAGTTGTTCATAATATAGATGGATGAAACAGGTCACCGACTGAAAAACTGCCATGGTCATCATCATCGAGGTCATCACTTACAAGTGATTGATTGAACGCATTGGTACATCGTTAGGTCAAGGTGGAAAGAGAGGGAGTTCTACCTTCATCGACTAATTGTTTTGTCAAAATTTTGTGGTCCAAAAGATTTCAAGTGAAGAGGAATAATCCAGGAGGATTCCGTTGATTCAGTTGCACAGGTGTTCAAGTGTCGTTGTCAGTGTTCAGTGTCATTGTCACTTTAGTTCAGCTTTGATAGTTCTACAGTGTTGGTTATGGATCAGGTTGTACAGGTAATGTTATGGTTTCATGGCATTCAGTTTAGATGGTTTAATGCCTGGTTGTCGACATGAGTTCATCGAAAATTGTGCCAGGATTGGTCGATGACATGTGACGTGTCATTCCCTCACAGGATTTGGGTGTCGACAAAGGGATATCATTGCAAAGGTAGCTAGGGTCGATGATATGTATATGGTTTATGTCACATTATGACAAAAGTGTGGTAAAAAGGTGTTTTTACACCTAATGTAAAACCTAAACCCTAGTCTACATTTAAACACCTAATCAAAATCCTAATCCTAAATCTATAAATCATGCATTGATAAACAAATACAAACTATGACTTAAATACCTAATACCTAGTTCTAAGTCCAAACCATCGCATTGTTAACACAATACCTAAGTGTTAAAACTATAATCCTAAGCCCTAGATCTATGCCTAAGTCCTACCAACCATATCACAATACAAAAAAATGTAATAAAACCTAACATAATGCTCTCAGCCTATTCACATGTTAAAACAATAAAAAAACAATGTAATAATCAAAATAGAGTCCCCTAAATGTGTGGTTAGCCATGTTGGAACCGCAGGTATGTGAACAAGAGTTCACCAGGCGGAGGTTAATGCACAGTCAGGTTACAAGCCGTCGGAGTAAACTACACCCTAACTGCTATGGAAACCATGTCGGGACTGTGTCATGTGAGTGGGCAAAGGAGGTTAGGCAAAAGTTATTATTTGGAGGTAATTGCAGTGCATAACCGCGGAGTTGAAAGTTTACATATGACAAGTGTAGTGGCCAATGCGGGAACCACATGGGTAGTTAAGAACAACTATCATCCATCCAAAGGACTGACGGTCAATTTGACCCTCATCACATGAAAAATGTTACTCCTTCCACCCAGTTAGCTACTAGCTAGTGGTTTCAGGTAGTCCAAAGTTATTTTTGGATTTTGTATTAAACAATTTTGGTGATGTTAATTCAAGGACCTTGGAACCTAATCCCAGGTGTCCTCTTACAACTAGAACAAAGCTAAACCCTATCTAAAATAAACCAAAAACACCTCAAATGCAGCCAAAGGTGTTTTTTATGTACATGTAGACCTATAAGTGATAGTTTTTGTCCATGGACGAGATTGAAGTGTTTTTTGACTTTTGCTTGCAAATTATGGAGGTCATAGGCAGTTTTGTTTCTAGTGTTACGTGAACAACTGTACTCAGTTTTGGAAACCGTAAGAAGCATTGGAAAGCTAGTTTAGAGGGCTATTTGATGGCAATGATTAGAAGTGTCTGCATGCACATTCGAACTAATCAAATCTCTATCTAATCAACACCTTATGTTCTTCCTAATAAAAATAGTCACCCATCTTGAAAGGGGACCTGGAGACGTAATCCATCAGGGACAAACTCTGTCATCAATTTTGATGTCTAGTATCACTATGTTTTTATTTTTTTTGCTTCTATTATGCATCTTCATTACCAAATCTCTAATCTTCATTTGCAGGTTTGGCTATCCACAAGGGAGCTACACTAAATACTGTCCCTCCCCACTTGAGAAGACTTGAATACAATTAGATATTCTACATGGTTTACAAAAAAAACCCTTGCCTCATAATGTAATGGCTTTAGGAGCTATTTAAAACAATCTTACTGACCCAAATATTTAGTATAAAGGAATAATAGAGTTATCAAAACAACTGGATAACCATTATCTAATGGGTATGCCCTACCTAGAAACATCTCTAGCTTGGTGGATAAGGAAGACAGAGAGGGAAACATCCATTGCCACTCAATTTGGCAAGGTGTTGTTTGTGTGTTTTAACACTTATTGCCAAATTCAAGACTAATTTAAAGCTCTAAGGCATGGATTCTTTTCTTTTGGAAAGCTCGAGAGCAATAATTAGGGTGTTACCTCCTCACTAGTGGATAGATTCTCAAGCTTCTTGGCCTTAATCTATCAATGCTTATGCCACATGCCATCTGTTCAGTACCAACCTTGCTAGTGATAAGATATAGCTAATATACTGAGTCCATAGGAAGAAATAGATAACCCTTCTCCAAACCGATTTCTTTAATGATGTAACATTCGAATAAACATGATCCATTCAATGATTTTATGAGCATGCCTATAAGGATAACCATGCATGTGAGACTTCACGCAAAATAGTCGCAAATGACACACAACACCCAATCTTAACATTGACAAGAATGGTTTTCCCACCAAACAATGCCCCATCATCTTATAGATGGGAGAAGAGGCTTTGACTGGTCGGTTTCTCTCAAGTGACTGATAAGAATTCTGAGTTGGCTTGCTGGTGAGGAGCGAATAGAGGTGACTGATGGGGCATAGTTCTTTCTCATTATTTATTGGACATATGGGAATTGGAATTGCCACATAAGGGAGAGAGAGTGGCACATTTTATATGATTCCATTCAATCCAATACTTGGTTGGTGACGACCAGACTAGCTCTTATTTTAGGTCATTAAAATAATAATAGCTATGCATAACAAACAATAAGCAAGCAAGTCAGGAACGATAAGTCTTGAAAGAGTGCACCTTTAAAGACTAGCTCGGGTGAAATTAATAAGGAAGTATCAAGTATCAAAAGACCCGATAGCATGAGGGATAGGTAAACAAACTGAGCAATGTCTCAATCGAGCCACAAGTTCTATATGTTTGGTTTGACTTTCACTCTCCCTGTACACAACATTTTCATAGAAGCACATCTAGTTGACAACACCCATGATATTCCAAAGGGTGCTCAGTGGCATGCCCTCAATTCTTTCTGTGAGGCATCTCTGCGTATAAACAAAAGAAATCAAGCTATCTGCACATCTGATCCCTTTCCCATTTACCCAAGATGATTATGATCGATTGTTCTGAAATATATCTTCAAGCTATAGATTCTTGAAATATATCAAGAATCTCCAAGATGATTAAGATCGAATATTATGACTAATGATGAATACATATTTCTATTAAGCATACATGAATAAGGCCGTATCCGTTTAGGACGACATGTCGGCTCATGTCTTTTTAATTCTGTATATGTAAGTTCACACTATTTTTCTATTTTAATTCTATGTTTCGACTAAGTTAAATATGGTTTTTTTTTTGCCCACGGGGCTTTGGATTGACGGTGAATGGGTGCGCTGTTAAGGCACTCCTTGCGATAGGTCACCGATTCAAATCCCCCGTGGGTACTTAGGTTAGTCTTAACGTAGAAAAAATAAAATAAAAAGAATAAAAAATATGGTTTTTTTTCATCATGTATTCTTGAGTGTTATCGCATTCATAACCATTCAAACACAAGCCAAGTCCAAGTCACAACCAACTACCAAGTTATAAGACAACACTCGACACAACAAGTACTAATCCGAAGGGAGGAGTCCACAAACTATATTATATGCTCGACACGTTATCCAAAGTTGTACCCGACAATACAAAAAAAACTTTACGTTATCCATGGAGTATTATTTTTTTCTAATGTATAGAATTAAAACAAACCATAACAATCCCATTTAACCAATGTGGTTGAGCTAGTTTGAGTTTATTTTATTTCAATGATTCATTTCTATATAATCTTTTTAATTTTTATTAAGTAATGAGGAAAAATTTACTCAACTTCTATTTTTTTTGTAGTCCTCTTTCTCTTCTCAATTCTTGTGAAAGATATCTCGAGAAAGACAATTAAACCCTTTAAGTAAATGGGACACAACTAGTTTCACGATTGTTGAGTAATATAGAAACTTCATTCTTTGTTTTGTTATCCATCATTTTACACAACTCACATTAAAAATTACCTTTGACTTCAATTTATATGTCTGTGTGTGTGTTATATTTCTTCTACATCCCCCTTCAATAACTAATTTTAGGATTTATTTGCAACAGTTATGGCTTCAGGGATATTAGTCTTATTGTAGTTTATACCTGAACCCTTGATTAAACATCTTGATCGTGTAAGACCTAAATTATGGCCCACAACTTATTCATATCTTATAGAGGTGGATTGGCACATAGGTCAAAATGTTTTAACATAGTCTGATACCATTTGTCACATACTTCCTTAACACCGTATAAAAAAAACATACTATGGGCGAATACCTCCTTGACTCAGTATTAAAACTAACAAATCATGTTCCTTCACTAAATCTAACTTAGATTAAATATATATGTAATATTTTACACATGCGTCCATATATAATCATATAATAAACAAAGTTAACACAAGAAATTCTACTCATGCAAGCATCACATCGCAGAGGAAAGAATCAATTATGTTCATTCAATACCCTGCATTTAGCTTTCATTCCTTTGATGATTCATAATAAGAATTAATAGAGACATTTTCATAAATACACTATCGCTAGCTTCATGTTATGTAATTAGACTTATTTAGTACATTCAAAAATAATCCCTTCAACAATTCTGGTGGTTACATTACAACCCAGAAGAAGAATCAGTTATGTGCATTCAACATGATAATATTATGCATTCGGATTTCAATCCTTTCCTACCACCATTTGAGCATTAATGGAAATGTTAGTTTGCATACACAATACTTATCTTTCTCATAGTCCTACTAGTATAGTCGGAACTCTTAATGATATATATATCTTAAGACTTAAGAATTATTAACTGAATGAGCCTTAAGGGATGCAATTCACCCCATGTTGCATAATGCATACCATAACCCACCTGAACCATCGAATATACAATTTGACATCTTAAAACATAATTTTTCCTCATACCTAGTTGTGTCATGAATAGCTATTCACCATTATTCCATTATCTCATGATCAAAGCTTACTCATGCCTTTATACTCATACACTCAAAAATTCAGTACTATCAAGAGTAATGAGTCATACGATAGCACAAGAAAATTATTCTCCTAAGGTTAAAGATGAAATATCATAAAGAGTGAGGGCCACATACACTACATCCAAGCAATTGAAACAACCACATTAGAAGAATAAAATCAGTTGGAAAACCGATCACCGCCACCCCACCTAGAATTGGTTGTCGCCAGTTCACCCGCGAGCCGAGAGTTCTTGCCATGGATCAACTTCCCTTATTGATCTCTTCAATGGGTATTTAGTACCCTCTTTCATGATATGGTTTCCTTTTGCGTCGTCCCGCTTTTAGGTGGATATTTTTATTCATTTTCCTAGCATTTTCATGGACAATCTCTCCTTTCTCTCCCATGAGGCTTTTCACATAAAAGATTTCCTTTCTCTCCTCCTAGTCTTTTATGTTTTTCTTAAACTTAGCATATTTCTGCAACTAAGTATCTTACTGGATATTTATATTGAAATCCATTAATCTTATCTAGAATTGGATCTAGAAGTCTTATCATAAAAAAATTATCCATTCCCATACACCAATGGGACTTCGCAAGAATCTCATCTCTTAGTGTCTCGCTTTTCTACATGATTAAATGATTTTATTTATTTAGTAATAAAGTATTTACTTTTATTGTTGCACATGAGACACAGGTTTTCTTAGTTTAGGTTAGGATATTTTTACATATAATGGAGGGGTGTTATAGTTTCCAAAAATATTTCATTGTAACCTCCAATAGGAGATTGCATATCTCAATATATTGTTATATTTGTTTTGAAGAAAATTGTTGAACTTAGAGATTAATATTTTATCATTTTCCTAAGAGAGCTAATGAATCTAACAAAAAAAATCATTACGTATCATATATAGGATACAAATCTTAAAGGTACATAGAGGATCACTCTCTCCATTTGCATCTCATATTTAATTTTAGTAATTATTCGAAGAACTTGTGAGCAAGGTGGATACAAACATTCGAGGATTCGGTTCCTTGTATATAAATAAATTTTGTTTTATTTATGCCAATTCCTATGTGTGTGAATATATGATCTAGGGACAATGTCTATAGATTTAATTTTGTAAGTTGTGAATGACAAAGAAAACAATAAGTTGATAAAAAGGTAAAAATTCCCACCAAAAATGGGTTTCTACCATTCTCCCATCTTCCTTTTGTGTCATCTATACTCAAGATAAAAGTTTTGTATACTTTAAGTGAGTTGATTAAACATATTAGTAGATATCTTTGGGTATGGATTGTTTCATTATTTATTTAAAGTGTAGATCTAAATAGACTTTCTCCCTAACATTATTATAAAATTTGACCACAAAAATTAATGTTTATGTCGTTCACTTTACTTTATTGTTTTCACTCTCTTAAGTCAATTAGTTAACTATTTTAAAGAGTAGTATGACATACCATTTAGATACTTATAGCCCTTTATTTTTCCCGTGAAATCATAGCCCTTTATTTTTCCTATGAAATCATTTTAAATGAGTCCATATCTTAAATAATTAAGGAAATTTCTTAATAGTTAAATAATTAGACTCCCTTTCAATAATCACAGTTAACCTACCTCCTTTTTCATATTATTTTCATTATTACCCTATTTTCTTTACTACCTCTCATTACTTATAAAAAAAAAAGGTGAACATAATCACCAATCAGGTAATCACCTTGGCTATGACCATTTTGCTTTGTCTAATGTTTGAACAGGAGTCCTTGAGGTCATAGTGGAAAACGTCCTAAGTTCTATAAGACTATTACTATATCTTATACTTTAAAGAAAATATACTACTTTGTGTAGCAACAAAGTCAAAATTCGTTTAAAAACTATTTAGGATCAATTATCTATGAATTAAGATTGTTGTAGGAACATAATACGCTTATTAAAATTCATTGCATTCATATCAAAATGAATAATTCGGATGTAAGAGGCTCATGAAAATCCTTTACATGTCCATATTGAAATTGAACATTGTAGCAAGGTGAACACGTTAATTACATAACAAATGGTTGAATTGAAATAGAATTTATCGCGGTCATCAATCCTCATCATTCCTTGCTTGCATTTACCGATACATGAAGCTCGAGATTTTATGTGCACGTATGTGTATTCTGACCCACAAACTGGAGATTTTATGCACACATATTACATATTTTCTTTATGTGAAACGTGTTTACTGTCAGTTTTTTACGAAATAGAAATTTTGTGATCTCACTATCCTGTTCACTTGAAGGGTAAATTTCGAATTTCAATTAGAATCCGTGAAGTGTACGATACTATATTTTTATGTTACTTATGGTTTGGAACTAACATAGTTGTTCTACATTTCTACATGTCTCTTCATGGGTTCTTCAAAGCTATGATGTTCTATTTATTGTCTTCCGATATAAGAAAATGCTATCTGAGATCATGATAATCATACTATTTCTTGCCTTCTTCTCTAGAAAAATGCAATCAGGATTATAATAAGTATTATGATTGTGAAGGTTCCTTGTTTTATTTTTCTTTTTTCTCTTTTTCACTAAATTAAATTATTTAATAAAATAAAATCGTATAATATTAAAATAATCAAAATATTATAATAATAATAATAATATAAAATATTTATCCATTCCAATAGTTTTACAAGAATATCACAATTTTTTTTATATTTTGCACATTAAGATCAAGTAAGATTCATCAAGGCTAGTTAACATAAATTTCTATCGATCAAATTTTCTGTACTTATGGGTATAGAAACTTTCGAACCTTTTGATTCACTATAAATCTTATAGTTTAAATGTGGCATAGACGATGTACCCATTAAAGAAGAATATTGCATGCTTTTTTTTGTATCCTAAATAGGTAGGCTCCTTTTCTTCATAATCTATCTCACAATATCATGTTTTTGATAAATATATAATCAAATCAATTAAAAGGTAAAATTAATTTTCACAAAGCCATACTTTGAATAATGGTACTATAGTAACCTACTTACATCTTGTAAATTATTTATACAATTTGTTGATATTCTAAATTCATTATGGTTTACATGATGGTTTTTTATTAGTTGAAATGAAAAGTACTATATTCGATGAAATTCATTATATGTAAGTCAATGATAGTTAAGATTTAATGTAATTCATTATATGTAAGTGGTAAGAGTCAAGGTTTAAATTTCTAATTGGTTGAAGTGCAAAAAAGAAAAAAGAAAAAAAGGAAAAAGATAGTCTATCAAAGAAATGGTTATGGTATTAATAACACAAATGAATATAAATTGAAAATCTACACTATTCACTATGATTCCATTAACATCTTGTTAATAGCATTTTTATAAAAGATAAAATAGTTTGAAGGAAAACTATGTATTTAAAGAATATGGATCAAGTTTCCTCTAAATTTAATAATGTATTTTATATTGCTTGATTTTATTGCTTTACATCTTAAAACGCAGTTACTCTCTTTTTCTTCTATTTTTTTTCTTAATTTTACGATTCATAATTCTCTTATAAATTTGAGCTTTATAAACTTGCATTTGTCATTCTATCTAAAATGCATATTTATTTTTGTAAATTGTAATATTTTTTTTAAATCATAATAATTAAGAATTTACAACCACTTTAAGATGCAGTTAATCTCCTTCTCTTTTAATATTTTACCATTCATCATTTTCTTATAATTTTTTGTTTTATAAATTTATATTTGTTATTGTATATAAAATGTATTCTTATGTTCCTAAATTATAAGATTTATTTTGCATTTCCTTTAAATCAACTTAATTAAGAATTTACAACCACTTTAAGATGAATACCTCATTTTGACTAGAAAAATTGAAGAAAGGTTTGCACTTGATACAACAAAAAATAAAATAAGTCTATACTAATTCTCAACAATATTATTTGCATTTATATAAATCTAGTGACTTTAGATATAGCAATATTCATATTTCTAATTTTATTATAACCTCTATGAAATATATAGTTAAATATGAATGAATTTACCATTTTTGTTACATATTTTATAATTAATTTTTAATATGACAAGGTAAAATTACTTAAAGTGGTAAATAAATAACTTATTTTATGATTTTAAGAAAAATGTAATTTTTATATACTTAAATTAAATTAAATATAAGGATTTAAAATATAATAACTTAAAAATATAAATTATTATTTACACACTTATCAAAATTTGTATTTATGGTGGGTTGTATAATGTTTTTTGGACGCAATGTTAATGCATATATGTAATTTACATAAATATACAAATTCACGATTTACTAATTATTAATTTATGTGACACAAATTTTTATGGCTGTGCTTGATACCCAAAATTCATAATCCATTAATTTCTTTTAATTTCAAATTTTACTTATCATTGCAAGACATTATTTATAGGTATATAGGTGTATTTTAGCATTAAATTTTAGTTATGTCAATAGCTAACCACTAGAGTTTAGTAGATTTCAAAAATGTAAACTCAAACTTATTAAAATAAGTATACTCTAATTTATATACTAAATGTTTAATTCTCTTATTAATTTTAATCAAATTTTGATAGAGATTTTAAAAAACTAAAGTTTAAATTGTTTAATATATAGAATCCATTTAAAAATTAAAAGAAATATTTTAAATAACAAAAAATCACATTATTTTCTTCCAATTATTTTAGTGATGAAATAATTTATTTCATCCTGTAAATTAAACTTAAACTGTGCAATAAAATACCATTTACCTCTGTGTGTAATACACTTGTCTTAGCATTTTATAAAAGATTAGGTTTTGATGAATTGTGAGTTTTAAAATTGTAGGGACTATAGCCCAAATGATGCATTCCGCAACACAGATATTCATTGTCAATTATCATTAAAATGCATTTTCCAATCAAACGCAGTCACTAAAATGCATTTCCCGATCACCAGTAGTCATGCCCACCTCAAGGATAATGGTTTCTCCTGAATTACAAAAACCCTCCATTGGGAAGTTGCGAAGACTCAGAATATCGTCAGTGCAGGAGACACGCACATGAAAAGGACAACTGCTTTATCAGTTGGGTTGGTCTGACAGTCTGTTTTGCTATGCGCAGTTCGATTGGCTTGGTTCGATTGGATGAAATATTGGTGGAAGGATTATTCCCATTAGTATACTGAATGCGAATAAAGATATCGAACAACTTCTGGGAACATCTCCCTGAAGGTATCATCTGGGAACAACGTTTCCTGGACAGAGTCATTCGAACTCTAATTACTTCAGTTCACCGTTTTGTCTGGCCCGCTTCATGGTCCTTAGACGGACTCTAATAGGTCTATGATTATTTTTCACTTTGACAATTTTGTTATTTGACATCAGTTTCTGCATTATTGCAATAAAAGCAACCTTGTCTTAGTGGGATTAATGATGCCCAACTTCATGATATTATGCGACATTATCAACAACTATTTACAAAATTCCTGCACCGGCTGAAATTGCAGTGATCATGCTGTCGATGAATGAGAATTTGCCCGCTTTTCAATTGTTGAAATAAACATGTTCGAGATGATCACAAACATGAGCATTTGGTCAAGTCTTCTTTTCAAAAGATGACCACAATGATTTCGATGGTGACATTAGGTGTGCACTTTGGCAACTCTGACATTGATATAATAAAATCAATACCCTGTATATCCTAGCTATGTAATTGTCACATGTACACGACATAATAAAAACAAACTAAGATATTTATTTCTATGAAATGATCTTTGAAATGTCTAAGTCTTCCTTACAAATTTCAGATAATAGTCATAATAACGAGAAATAAGGAATGGACAAAAACTTAATAGGAAAATAAAATGTTCTTCTTTATAACATAGCGGAAAACCAAAGTACCAATTGATAAATTTGTTATTCCACAATTGTGAGAAATCTAGGTGAATGCAAAATAAATACATTTAGATAGTTAGGAAACACAAATACAATTCAAAGGCTGGGAGATAATATAATATGTAAATTGATATAATAAAATAAGAAGAGTAAAGTGTATATATGCATCTAATCATGGCTAAGACATGGCATACTTGATAACATAAATTACATGGGGTTTTATATGACCACATAACTCTTAATTCGTATTACAATAAAATTGTTTAGATTAAATGAAAATCCTAGTTAGAGTTTCAATACCAATTTTCTTAACTTGCTAAAGCCCTAACATAGGGTTAGTAGATGATTACTGGTAGAAAGTTGACCTAGAAACATAGCGGTTCCACAAGTAAGAAATGTTGGCCACAAGGGTAAAGTAAAACCACAATCATACCTAAACCCAACATGGTCATTATAGATTAGGCGCCCAGAATGAGAAACACTCAGTAATGGAAATCTAATTAAAATATTACAAGAAAATGAAGAAAAACTTTTGAAAAAAAGGGACGTGTTACGAATAAACGGGGAAGAAATTGAGCAAGCAAGCCTAGGTACATTCGAACCCATTTTAATTAGTTCCAAAAATATATGAAAAAGATTATTCATACAAACCAAACTATACATAATTTCAATATTTAGACCATAGGCCTAAATTTACGAAGAACAACAAATAGGAGAAGTGTATAACATATAGTCGATTATAGGAAATCCTAGAAGAAAAAAGAGAAAAGAATCCAAAACTATAGAGATGTTGAATGGCCCTACCCTATAGAAAAAATAAAGAGAGCATGGGAGGGACAAATCATTAATTATTCACTGGGTAGAATGTTGTATGAAAATAACAAGCCCCAATTCCCCTTAATCATGTGAAGAGTGAAAAGAGTTAGGGTTTTAACGGAGTAGATAAAATCACAACAAATAGAAGCTATAGTACGATTACACACTCACCTGTAAGATAAATTGCATGGCCACACCATCTACTCATGGAACTAAATTTCCCAAATACAAATGTTGAATGCATGAACAATAGAGTTTTCACCTACCATCACAATCAAGTGGATCACCCTCACAAGAGAATGAACTGCAAATATAACCTCATATAGACTTGAAGTGGCATTATAACTATATTCAAATTTAAAACAAAAATTACCTTAGCATTTCAGGGTAACCTCTTTTCCCTTAACGATTTCACTGGAAAAATGATGAGATACAAGCTACAAACCATTATATCTATAATGAAATTCCCACATTTCTAGCATACCTTACAAACATGCACTACAACCACTTGCCATAAGTAATAATGAAATGTGTTCAAATTAGGGAGGAAGGGTTTTGGGAAAAACCCTAACCACATATCCACCGTTTAAACCATTTGAGCCATGACCCCATTGTATGCCATGTGAAAACCATGTGAAGAGTTCAATGAAGATAATAAATAAGAATGAGAGGTATACACCAGGACTGAGAACCATTAACCACTTGTCCCACATTGATATGTGAACCAAATGGTGAAACATATATGAACTTACCTTCTCGCCATTAAAGCCAGCATAAAGATTTTATATTCACCAAAGTTTAAGGCTTAGAATTTAGGTATGATAATGCATGCATAGTTAGTCCACGGTTTTATGAAATTGTGCATGTCAATCATAAACCTTGTACAATTCCCATTGTCCAACATGTATGTTATCAATTTAGAGTACAAATAGTAAAGTACCAAGAGATATTAATATACTGCAAGTTCGAAGGGATATTAGGCCTAGAGCCAAATTATCATATTATGTGTGCTTGAGACAAAGGTATAATGTCAATTGATATGGGTTATAAATCTCATTAGGGATATTTTGTTAACAATATATTTATATACATAGAAAGAAAGAAGACATTAAATAAGAACAATGTGTTATTACAAGGGGAAAATCAAATTTACACCAAAGAAGTGATTCCACACAAGTCAACAATAAAAAAGTACAGGTGAATAATTCTCCTAGTTAACTAAATATAGCATGAACAAATTTTGCTATGGAATTAGGTATCTTGCAAAACCAAGGAGGTTTTCTTATCTATTTCCTCTATATTTGGAATGTATTTATAATCAACTCCTATAATTTATTTACCTAGATTAGGGACTTAGATAGATGTGAGATCATTGACAATTATTTCTAAGAATATTTTATTTTAACCTTCAATAGGAGATTTCATATCTCTATATATTGTTATCTTTGTTTTGAAGAAAATTTTTGAACTTAGAGATTAGTATTTTATCCTTTTCCTAAGAGAACTAATGAATCTAATGGAAAAATTCATTACATATTAGATATAACATACAAATCTCAAAGTTACATAAGGGATCACATTCTCCATTTGCATCTCATATTGAATTTTAGTGATTATTGGAAGAACTTGTGAGCAAGGTGGATACAAGCTTTGGAGGATTTGGTTCCTTGTATATATATAATTTTTGTTTTATTTATGTCATTTCTATGTGTGTGAATATGTTATCTAGGGACCATGTCTAGCGATTGAATTTTGTATGTTGTGAATGACAAGACAATAATAAGTTCATAAAAGGATAAAAATTCCCACCAGAAATGGGCTTCTACCATTCTCCCATCTTCCTTTTGTGTCATTTATAGTCAAGATGGAAGTTGTGTATGATTAAACGTATTAGTAGATATCTTTAAGTACGAATCGTTTCATTATTTATTTGAGTGGTGGATCTAAGTGGACTTTATCCCTGACATTCGTATAAAGTTTGGCCAAAAAAAATAATAATTATGTGGTCCACTTCACTTTATTGTTTTCACTCCCTTAAATCAATTATTTAGCTATTTTAAAAGGTAATATGGCATAAGACTTGGCTACTTATAACCATTCATTTGTCCTTTGAAATTGTCTTAAATAAATCCATATCCTAAATAGTTGAAGAATTAGACTCCCTTTCAATAATCACACTTAACCTATTTCCTTTTTCATATTCATTTTCACCATCACCCTATTTTCTTTACTCTCTCTCATTATTACAAAAAGTGAACCTAATCACCAATAAGAAAATCACAACCTAATCACCAATAAGGAAATCACCTTGGCTATGAGTTTTAGACTTTTTCCTTTCTCTAATGTGTGAAGAAGAGTCCGTGAGGTGATAGGGAAAAACATCCTACGTTCTATAACACTAATACTATATATTTATACTTTAAACAAAATGCTTTAAAAACAAATTTGGATGAATTATCTATGCACTAAGAATATTGGCTTATTAAAATTCATTGCATTCATATCAAAATGAATCATAAGGATGAAAGAGGGTCATCAAAATCCTTTACATGTCCATATTGACATTGTATCAAGGTGAACAAGTTGATTACATTATTAAGAAAGGAAATCTGACATAACAAATCGTTTAATTGACATAGAATATTATGGCGGTCATCAATCCTCATCATTCCTAACATGCATTCACCGAGACTCGAAGCTCGAGAGTTTATTTGCACGTATGTGTATTCTGACCCACAAGCTGGAGATTTTATGCACACATATTTCCCATTATTTTCTACTTCCATATGTGTTACGTATTTTCTTTATGTGAAACGTGTTTACTCTCCCTTTTTTACGAAATAGAAATTTTATTATCTCACCGTCCTATTTGCTTGAAGGGTAAGTTTCTAATTTTAATAACAACAATTAAAATCCATGAAGTGTACGATACCTATCCTTTTATGTTAGTTATGGTTTGGAACTAATATACTCAGTTATTCTATATTTCTGCATCTCTCTTTCTTGTCTTCTGCTATAAGAAAATGCCATCTAAGGTCATAATAATCATACCATTTCTTGTTTTCTGGTCTAGAAAAATGCTATCAAGATTATAATGAATATTATGGTTATGAAGGTGTTTTTTCCTGTGCTTTTATTCCCGCTTTGTTTTTTCATGAAATTGAATTAGTTTAAATTTAAGTGAATATCTGAAATTAGAAGTTTATGTTAAATAATAATCAAATATTGATAATAGTATAAAATTTATTGATTTTAATAGTTTTACAAGAATATCGCAATTGCTTTTGCATTTTGTATATAAATATCAAGTAAAATTCATGAATAACTATTAACATAATTTTTTATCAATGAAAATTTTCCACATTTAGTGCATATATATAAGTATAGAAAATACTGGACCTTTTTGGTTCGCTATGAAATTTTATAATTTAAAAGTGGCATAGAAGGTTTATGAACAAGATTGCATGCTTATTCTTTTGTTTCCTAAATAGGCAGGGCCATTTTCTTGATAATCTATTTCACAATATCATGTATTTACTAAATATATAATCAATTGCTAGGTAAAAATTTCACAAAGCCCTATTTTCAATAATGGTATTATGGTAACCTATTT
>APFE030940991.1:0-23745 GCA_000404065.3 Pinus taeda
GAGCTTGAGGAAGGTCATGAGTTTGTTGCCTTGTATGTGAGAGAGAGACCTATTTGACTTGGGAGATCTACTTCAAAGGTGAATGCTTGGAAAACATGCTGGCTGGACCCTCTAGAGAAGGACTCAGCGTCAGGACTTCGGTTGTACCTTACTCTATTTTCTGATTAATAAAGATAGATGACTACTCTTATGGTTCCATTTCCATTTGTCTTATGAATGATTAATGTAAATTGTATCCTTCCTGATTGATACATAGTTGTTTTTAGTAGATTTTACGCTCATGTTTGCTCTCTCTTTGCTTGTGCAGGTGTCCATCCGCAAGGATAGTGGAGGACTGTGATCGGCTGGTATCCAAGTAGGTTTCTTTTACCCACTTGTTAATTACAACTAGGAACCTGCAGTGTAGCATTGGTTGATTGTTGCTAGACCCCCTTTGGGCTAGTAGGGATCGCCTCTATCTGTAGAGGGGATTTACCTCTCCAACAAGTACCATCTCGAATGGTTTTTGAAATATTTACAACCTGAGATCTCCAAGGATGTCTCCATGTCTGGAGTCTATTTTGAGGAGAAAGCCATTTTTAGGGCCCAACAATTAGAATTGATCTACTCTCAGTATGGGATCCTACAAAAATACTTGTCAGATGCTCCTGGGTCTAAGGTTGACATAGCTAAGTAGAAGCCAGGTTCCCACACGGATGGTATCGTTGGGTCGGTAGACACGAATGCAGTGAACTTGTTGAACCAATTGCAGTAGTAATCTTTACAAACTGCTTCTAACAACCAAGTCACATCGTCTAACCCTCCGGCTTCCCAAACCTCTTCGATTAATGCCGTCCAATCTGATAACCCCAAAGGAAATCAAAATTCCAACGGGAAAAATAAGGGACGAGGTAAGAAAAAGAACCAGGATGGGAAGCCTGTCGCAAATAAATCCGGCAATAATGCTGGTGGTGGTAGAAATGAGTCTAGAAAGAAAGTCAAGTTTCCATGCAAGTTGTGAAAGTCAAGTTTGATTGGGAATGATAGAAGATATTCACGTATTAAAAATGGTAAACCTCAGATTGACCATTGTCGAGGAGCCTGGGGTCACTTGTTGGTAAACGTTGGATTATGTCAAAGAGCCTTCAAGGGGATTGAGCTTGTTACTCTGCCCTTGCGTGCGTATCGGATCGTAGACTGTTCCCCCATGTATATTTGTTTCTGTTGGTAACCTTAGTGACCATAACCTTTAGGATTCTTTCCTAGGTGATGGTGGAGGGAAGATCCCACTGTACCTGGAGCATACGTTGACTAGACTCACTTGGACTCCCTGGGGGGTTATCTTCACTCGAGACGGTTATAGTGGAGAAACTTGTGCCGGTTTGTTTCATTAAGCAAGTTGTCGGGGTAACTGTTCCAACCGCCATTTCTGTATTGAATTCTGCGGCGTTGGATTTCATCACCAACTAGTGTTTTCAATCCGGAAAGATACTATTTGTATGTGGTTTGATCTCCTAGATTTATTAGGTGTGTGATTCAAATTGTTTGGTTCTTTAGAGACTTTAGGTATTTTTCTTGAGATTTTCTTTGTTTTCATGTGAAGTAATTAAATAATTAATCGTGGCTGAATTACCGAGACAATCCCATCGACTACGGGGGCAGCCTCCCGAATTTACACCAAGTCAACTGGAAGGGCTGTGAGCCCTTGTCACACTTAGTGAAAGTAGGGTTGGGTCACCGAACGCCGGAGAGTCTTCGTTGATTGTACATCCTGATCATCTAGTGCAAGCAACAAAACATATTTCTGAACCAATTTCATTTTCTGAGGTTACTGGTAGTATCACTCCTACTAGCTCATTAGCTGAAGAACCTAAAATCTCTGAACCTGAAACTGAAATTGCTGCTACTCCATCTTCAGGATTTGCTTCTCCTGTTTCTAGTGGTCCTAGTTCACCTAGAGTAGAAAATATCATTACCGAGAACCTTCCTTTTAGACTCATTTCCATTGAAGAAATTGTAAATTTGAGTCCGAACTAAGGTATAAGCATCCCTAAAAATCAACCAACTATTGAACTTAGGGAGCGTGAATCTATTTTCTACAGTCCCATTAGAGGTGATGCTTGGTATATTTCGTTGACCAATTTGTTAGAAAATCCAGGTCTCGCGTCTTCACCACCTTGATTTCCTTTCCATCCAACACCCAGAGGTTATTATCCTCCTTTGAATATGTCGAGACAGTCATCCTTGTTTACTCAGATGCCAAAAACCTTCTTACATGGCAGTCCTTCTGTTCCTCCTGGGTATCAGTCTTTATCTGGTACGTTTTTAGGAGCTTCTCCTCGACTCATCGATTTTGTCGTATCTTCTGGTCATAACGAAACTAAACCGTTAAGTGTCGAAGAGATTCTTATGATGTCTGGTACTACTCCTAATCCACAACCTCAAGGTAGTTCAATACCATCTGGAGGGCAGCCGCAAGGTACTCCAATACCGCCTGGGGGGCAACCCCAAGGCAATCCGTTACCGCCTGGGGGGCAACCTCAAGGACAGTATGTTCCTACGAGACAATATTTTCCTCAAGGTCAACCCCAGTATCAATATGTACCTCAAGGTCAACCCCAGTATCAATATACGCCTCAAGGTCAATACCAGCCTCAAGGTCAGTACCAACCGCAAGGTCAGTGTTGAGCCTCAAAACTGCACTCATTTACCCATTCTCCCAACAGCCTTTTCCTACTCATTTCCTTATTTTGTCATCATTTCCTTCATCAACTTATTCAATTCATTGCATTATAGGACTTTTTAACATGATTTGATAATTGTGCTAATGATTGACTGTTGGTTTAGATTTTTGGTTCAAGTGCTGCAATTCCGCAGCTAATACAGGATTTCCGCAGTCGGTCTCTGATTCTGCAGCCGATCCCAGATTCCGCAGCCATTTTCTTGTTTGCTATGATCCAGGTGTCCTCCAGAGAAAAGAGCCACATGGGCAAGTTTGTATGACTGTGTACATGGTGTGTGTGCTATCAGCTCACCCAAACTGGCCGTCTACACCCCTGGTCAATGTGGAGGTAGCTCTGGTCAAACGGCAAGGTTGCAAATGGTGGCATGGCTCTGCGTGTTCAGTTGGAGCACATAAGTCACAGCTAACCTCTTCTTTAGCCACGAAGACTGCAGGGGACAAGAATCCAACAGCGGATTTATTAAACCATGATGACTGTTCCCTAGATCTGTGCATGGTGCTGCTGAACGTGTCTTCTTCCTAGTTGTTAGTTAGCTTAGTTTATGCACAAAACAATTGATGTTCTTTCTATAAATAAAGCGTTTCTACACGCTGATTAGTTAGCTTTTGAAAGTTAATCTTTTGCTGCTGTAAACTTTGTTTAAAGACTCTTTTATAAAGCGTTTACGCTCTCCACTGTGTTTTATTATGAGTTGATTTAATTCCAAGAAGACAGTTCTGTTTCTATCTGCGTAGCTGATCTTTTAATTGGTTGAAGTGGATGGAGGGCCCCTGTCTGCTACAACCATTGTACAGTAGCCTTTGAATTTACTTTCCTGCATTTCTTTTTCTTTAATTGATCATGTATATTAATGTACAATTTTGAATTATGCTGCTTTACGTTTCTGTACTTTTCATGACTGATCAGTGTGTTTTTACAGCTTTGATTAGGAGCCCGGGACAGTGTGCTTTTACTTCTTTTTAACACTAGTGGCATCTGAAGTTGTCTTATCTAAACTACTGAATTTCGCTCTGATTTTTATTAGTTTCCTTGCTTAGTTAGTTCCTTACTTAGTTTACTTTATCAAGTCTTGTCAAGTTGCTAATCTCTTAATGGTTCTGTTTATCATAATTCACTAACTTTTATGGGACCAAAACATCATTTAATTGTAGCTTGGTTTATTTAGTTTTAGACTCATATTGCTAATTCACTCCTAACGCTTTTCACACGATCAATTTAGCTAAAGGCAGAATGTTAAGGGAGAATTAAGTAGTGTGATTTGTCACTTAATTTTTGCACTGCTTTAGATTCAATAGAAAAGTTAGAGTAGTGTTCTTGCTTTCAGTTGAGTTAATATAGATGTCATTTTCATTTTTATCAGCAATAAAGGTACTGGACTAGTGCCATTGGTATTTTTGTTTGATGCTTTACTTTCATTCAAAGCTTTAATTCCATTTCAAGTTATTGTTCAAGTTTTCTCTTTTAAATCTAAGAAGCATTTTAGAAATCACCACATGCACACACATTCACTCACTTGTTTATAACTTCATCACATCACATTAGGAAGATAAGTCAGACATAAACTAAAAACGACAAAAAGAACTAGGAAAGGCTGCTTAAGTATATATTGTACACTTCACTTCATCAGCTTACGAGCCCCGGGTTGACAATTTATGATAGCAATTTAGACAACACTAAATTGACCAAACAAGTAGACAGCTTGGTCAGATTTAGGGACATGATATATGTGCCTAACAATAATGAACTCAAGAAGCTTATCTTGAGGGAATTTTATGATAATCCATATTCATCTCACCTAGAATATCCTAAGACATTGAAAACAGTCAATAAATTCTAGTATTAGCCGATATTGAAGAACTAAATGGTAGAGTTTGTGGCTAGTTGCTTGGAATTTCAATAGGTAAAAGAAAAGTATAAGAATCAAGGTGGTCTACCACAATTGATTTCGATGCCATAGTAGAAATGGGAGGTCATTTCCATGGACTTCATTACAAGTTTGCGAGGACATCGAGACAACATGATTCTATTATGGTTGTCATTGATAGGTTGACAAATGTAGCATAGTTCATTCTAGTGAAGTATTCATAATCAACTAATGATGTAGCACAAATATTCCTCAAAGATATATGGAGGTTGCATGATGTTTCGAAGAAAATTATGCCAGAAAGGCATGCCAACTTCACTTCTAGAATCTAGAAAGACTCATTTTCAGGTTTGGGTATAGTTGGCCTTCAACAAAACTTATCATCCACACACATATGGACAGACATAGAGGGTTAATAGGATATTGGAGGACATGTTGAGGATGTGGGTTATGCATCAAAAAAGGATATGGGAGGAGTAACTTACATTGGTTGAATGCGCTTATAATAATGGTTATCAAGAGTCATTAACGATGAGTCCATTTGAGTCACTATATGGGCAGAGTTGTAATACTCCCATAAATTTGAGTGATGCAATGAACAAGGTGTTGATAGGTCCAAATATGTTAGCATAAATGGAATAGGAAATGCGTGTAATCAAGAATAATATGAAGGAAGCCCAGGGAAAACAGAAAATTTATGCAGATTGAAACAGGTCTTTTAGGGATTTTTAGGTTGGAGAATAGGTGTACTTGCACATCAAGCCCAAGAAGAGGCCCTTGAGGATTGTATCATGTGCCAAGATGACACCTTAGCTTTCTGGACCTCCAATATTCTTGAAAGGATTGGACTAGTGGCATATCGACTTGCCCTTCCTCAAATAGTGAAATTCCATGATGTTTTTGATGTGTCATTTCTTAAGAAGCATGTTAAAAATGTTGATCATGTGATTGACTAGTTTGTATTGTAGGAGGAACCATGTTTGCCTTCAATTTGGGTCATTTTTTCCTATCCTAAACCCATCCATTTACCACAATATTCCATCATATATCACTTACATATGCTTCATTTCATTTTTATTTTTCATATTTAGGTAGCTAAATTAATTTTTTCAATTTTAGAGATTTTTGAAAAATTGGGTTTTAAGAGTTAATTTGGAATAGCTTTGTTAAAGTCATATGTGAAGGACACCTTTGTAAGGGATGAGCGCATAGTTGGAAAGCATGGGAACCATGGATGGATGAACACATATTGGTTCATTCAAACTGAGCAAATACAACCCCAGTCAACATTGGTCAAACTTGACCTGTAATTTAGAAATCCCTTTTAAAAAGGGGCATAATATTATTTTTTGGTATTTTGCCTAATTTTATGAACCATACTTAATGCTTTTGACCTAGATGGATGGATTAGGAAAGATAAATACTATTAGAGCTATTGTAGCTAAGTTTGTTGACAATTTTCTTCCTTAAACTGGGTTTATGAAGCATTCATGTTTGTAATTTGTATTCAGACTATTCAAGGCCCTTTGATAATTTGAAGAATAATTTCTTTTGTTGTAATTTTTTGTTCTTGTTGTGGATATTTTCATAAGTTATGTGTAGATGAGAGTTCCTTAGGTGTACAAGGCAAGTTTGGAGGGCCACCATACCAAGCTGAGTACACTTTGATTACATGATCAAAAAATGGATCCTGGATAAACCTCTAAGTCTAAAAGACTTCATATAAGAGGTAAATCTTCACAAAAATGGCCTAAAAGGCTTTATGAAGAAACTTGCATTGACAGAGGTCCAAGGTAGATTTAACTAAAAAAGGGAAACCATCCATGATCGTCGATCCCCGACATATCGGGTCGGAAACAGTTATGCGATATAACATAAGGGACCAAACCGTGCGATACTGCGATCACCAAAGTCGGCAGATCGACATCGATCAAAGCATGGGCTTAAGGTGGGACCCCTAGGTCGAGCGACGTTGCAATCACCGAATTCGGCTGATCAGTGTCGGAAAAGGCTATGCCATAAACATAGAACCTCGAGTCTATGCGATATGCAATTGTGACCAGTCGTAATGCAATATCGCATCATAACTACACAATGGAGTAGGGCTACACATCTATATGTGTGATGTGATAGCTAGACCCGATGAGGCTATAGGGATAGTTGATATATTTTTAGATCCATGAAATGACAACTTTCTATTTATTTTCACGTATTTCATTTATTAAATGAAATACGAAGGGAAGCGCTGATGTGATGAAACTGGACCTGAAAGGGTTTAGGAATGCAAATATATTATTTCAAGTCCGAAACAAGTGGCATTTCGGGAGGACCAAAGGCGTTAAGAGGTTTTCGTCGGGATCCACTCCAGCTCATACATTGGCTGCCACGTGTCAAGGCCCTGGAGAGAGAAATCCACTCTTTTTGGGCGGCTAACTCCTATATGCATGGGCCACCCAAAATGAACCACAATTGTTGGATCTAGATCTTCCAGATCAACGGTGGAGATGTGATAAGCAATTAACAGGTAGACCAGATAGAAGTATAGGACGGATTTATGGATATTTGAAGTCTAGTGAATAGTGTTTTGTTGGATTTTTCCCATGTTTGAACGTATTTCTCTGTGTAAATAAAGAGCGTCTATTTTGGGAATTTCAAAGGCCCAATGGTCCCTTCTATTATAGAATAGGTGGCCACCCTCCTTGAAAGCATTAACAAATGATTGTTAAATGCTCAAAAGGGGATTTGAGCAGACAAAGGTCGGGAGCCAAAGAGCTTGAAGGGGAAAATGAATAGACAATAATCAATTGGCTTGAAAGCCATGAATATTAGAGATAAGGGGTTGTTGTTGGAGTTGTTGTTGAAAATGAGCATAAGCAAAAAGTGAAGCTAAAGGGGAAGCTAAGGCATAAGAGAGCAGCACAAAAAGGCAGCAGCCAAACAGGCAGCGCATAAAGCAAATGCTGAAGTGCACATAGCGAAGGGAATCACTTCAAGTTCAAGTGGAAGGCTAAAGGGTTGTAAACTGACAAAGAGCCAAGGAAGCCAAAGCCAAGAGCTAGAGCCAGAGCCAGTGCCAAGAGCTAGGGCCAAGAGCTAGAGCCAAGAGCCAAAGCGAGAGCCGAGACCCAGAAAGCTGAGGGCTTCAAGAGTCAAGGGATAAAATGGTGTCTAAACCCATCGTTTCTGTGTAAAATAGCAAGAGTTGAGCTAAGAGCTTGTAAAAAGGACTTATACCATAATCCTAGAAAGCCTAGTTGAGTTGACCAGAGCTCACAGAGATGTAGCCCAGGAGTTTTGGGTGAACTCATAATTAATATTGTTGTTTTGTGCGTGTTGTATTGTTCTAATGCCTCTACTACTTCATTCATTGTTATATATATTTATATATGAGTTCAAGCACATCAACTTATAGCACGACAACATAATTTAAAGCATATAATCAATAAAAAACAAACACCAACATACACCTATATTTTCAAGCATTTTTAAATCCGAATTGGTTAATCAATGAGACTTGGGAATATTTAAAGCTTTCGAAGCGGGAGAGGTTTTTGTAAGTTAAACAAGAAGGCTAAGTCCCCATTTTTAGATCAAGTGTTATCAGAGCTTAGTTTTGGTTAAACCCACCTTCAAAGAACGTTATATCATAATGCTTGATTAATAGAGCAAAAATTGCTTGTCTGAAAGGTGTTTGGGAAGTCAAGGATTGATTGTTTGATTGAGGTATGTTTGTTTTGTAGACTAACTATTTTCTAAGTTTGCAGAGGTAAGGGGAAAGCTATTGATAGCTCAGTCTAGGAAGGACAAGAAGGAAAGAGAGTTGAAGGAACTCTTCTTATCCGAAAGGACCTCAAGGCAATCCTTGGAGCACAAGAGGTTTGTTGCAAAAGGTTGCTGAATAAGCTCTTTATTTATCTTATTGAAGTTTTTTTGTCCATGACAACTTCTACAAGTGGGTCCTCAAATTCTGCTTTCTTCACAATATTCTTTGATGAAGACATTAAGCAAGAATTGTCCACCATGATGGATATGGTGAGAGAAATGTATGAGTATAGAAGGAAGAGCAGCAAACTTAAAGAGCAGTTGAATTCCATGAAGGAAGAGAAGCAATTGCTTTCTAACAAATTGCAAGAAATGTTGAGGCAACTTCATATTGCAAATATGAACTTGAAAATGGTGCATGAGTTGGAGACACAACTCTTTGTTCCCCAAGAAGCCTTGGTCAAGTATCATCTTGAAGAAGAGGTAAACCATTCCAGTTTGTCTTTAAATTCCTCTAAGGATGCTTATATTGGTTCTTTTGAAAAACATACTAGAGGCATAGGTTCCAAGCTAATGTCTAAGATGGGCTATGAAGGGAAAGGCTTGGGTGGACATGCACAAGGTATTGTTGAGCCAATAATGATTAAGGAAAGGCCTAAGTATTTAGGTCTTGGCAATGGACAAGCTTATGGAGAAAGTTCCAAAGCTGCCATGAAGGCCATTGAAGCAGCTCGAAGAAGGGGTTGCATTGCAGGTGTTCATGAGCACACACTTGAGCCAGAGAGTTGGGGAGACTCTAACAACCTTGAAGAGATTGATGGTGCTCCAGAGGGAGCCACTTATTCATTTGATTCACCTAATCATGAAGGTAATAAAGGTGAAAGAGAAAGATATAAATATGGTTCTAAACATTTTCCTTTTGATTGTACAAATCATGATAAATTTCCACATATGTATGTGAAAAGGATTGCATGTTCCTTTTGTCAATTGGATAACCATAATGTTTCTAGATGTTGGAATAGAATGGCCACATACAAGAAAATTTTGAAGGAAAAGAAGCAAGAATCCAAAGGTCCATTGGACAAGGAAAACCATGCTATCAAGAAGATGCACATGCAATGCACTTACTGCCATAAGCAAGGACATCTTGCTAAAAAGTGTTGGACACTGAATCCAACAATGCTTCCACTAAAGCTAAAGAATGTGGAAAGAGAAGATGGAAAAAATGGAAGTGAAGATTCCATGAATGATGTGTCTCAAAATGATTCACATGATGATGTTGATGTGCAGAAAAAAGGTAGTACCTTTGAAAGGGATTGGTAAGGAATGGTTGGAGTCCTTATCTGATTAAGATTGCATGTCTATTGATGCATCTACATTATATTTCATTTCAGCTTGGAAAGTACAATGTACTTAAGTGAAAGTTAAAGTATGAAATGCATGCATGAGTAGGAGATGCATGAACATAGGGATGTTGATGATTTCCTTGTTTTGAACATGTATGTGTAATTAACTTGCAGGGTTGATTGCTTTGACATGCATGTGATGCCATCCTGACTTGGGAGAAGTTAACTTGGTCTCCAAATGGAGATAATGATGAAGTGTTTCATGTTTTGGAAAAGGAGTCCTAATGGTATTTTTCTAAATGCTTGACTTGAGGGGTAATTTGTTAAAAGGCATGTTTTGTGGGCCTTTTATCTAGTCCATCATTTGTATGCAGATATAAGACGTGGAGGTGTTCACAAGATGTGAAAATCTATTTCTTTTGATGAAGCAAGAGTTTAGGCCATCCAATTGTTGTTTGTGTTTCTGTTGTTGTTGACAGCTTATCAAACAGGTACAAATGAAATTTTTTTGGAGCAGATGTACTTCACATTTGTTTGAGCCACCTTGGATCAATGATCAAGGAAAATAAGTCAAAACCACCTTCTATGACCATTTCAGAAGAAGTTTTGTAGGAAGGCAAGGAGGAAGATAGTTCTTCCTAGGAAGACCAGCCCACCCAACAAGGGATGTGATCAGAGACTTTGGTTCAGAGGCACTATGCAAGGCAAGTGTGTGGAGGCTGAAATAAGAGGGTGTTGTTACTCTCAAGTAATATCCAGATTAGTATATCAACCTTTTAGAGACCAAAAGTTCTTTTAGTTGGAAGGTGTGATCCAAAAATGGATCTTGGATAAACCTCTAAGTCTAAAATACTTCATATAAGAGGTAAATCTTCAAAAAAAATTGCCTAAGAGGCTTTATGAAGGAAATCATATCAGAGGAGGTCCAAGGAAGATTTAAGTGAAAAGGGGAAGCCACCCCTAATCACCGATCCCCGCCATATCGCATTGGAGGTGATAAGCCCCGAATTGGGTAACTTATTGGGCTCATTTTGCCTAATTGTCCTTGTTCAATCCTCCATTTTTCGTAGATTATGCATGTTTTTTAGTATTTTTATGTTGTTTGAAGGAATAAGGGTGGTCACTCTGCTAGGGATGCTAATACGTGGTTATTTCAAGTTTTTTGGACAAGGTTTGGAGCAAAACCAAGCAATCATGGGACAGGTGACAGCCATGCTTGAGGTGAGGATTCGTAGGGGGGTTGTCTCTGGCATTAAATGACCCTTCCTCGAAATATCCACCCTCAAACTCCAAGCTCAACAGGCCACCAAAACGAATCTTAAAGGTAGCCAAGCATCTTTGGGAAAAGTGACTGTTTACTGTAGTTGGAATAGTCGAGTCCCTTTAATTTAGGAGGGCTGCTAGGCCCCTCATAGTGCATAAATAAGAATGCCTCAGCCTTCGTAGTTTACTTTTGGGAACTGTTGTAATTTTGCACTAGAGTGCTGTCATTTTTCTAGCTTGTTTTCTTGTAGCTACTGTTGTATAACTCTCTTGTGATGATTATTTTTGGATAATGAGAAGCATTTCTATTTGGCGTCAGCTCTGAGTTTTTTATAGGAGCCTGTAGCTCTTGGGGTTGGGCCGAACCTAAGAGCCAAGGCCTCCTTCATGTATTGTTATTTGTTTTTGTGTCTTTGCAAAATAATTTTTGTTTAGTAGATTAACAACTTGCTGATTACATAGGTCATGGTTAATGATCAGATAGGTTTTTTCATGCTCAAATTTAGTTGATAGATTAGTAACAAGGAATATCTCCAGAAAAAAAGCCATCAAACACCTCTGATCTAACCTCTCCCTCATTGGGATCGTGAGCTAGGACAATGCTGACATTGCTGCCAACAAAAATGTTGTTTTTCTTTGTCATGCAATTCTTAGTGTTGGAATCCTCATTTGCAGATGCTGATATTAGTAGTGTTTAAATGCTTCAGTTGATGATTGCTTAGTTGCATAAGTTATTTCATGCATTTCATTTCGAATAAACTGCTGTTCATTTTCTTTTGCTATTACTTAGGTTAGAATAGAGTAAAGTAACTAGGTCATAGGTTTTATAAGTGTTTGTTTATTCAGTTTGAAAAACCACTTGCAGAGTACCTATTACCCTTCCTTACTTGCACATACTCTATCCAAACTACCTATTTCATCCTTCAGTTAGAATCCTTACCTTGCATTTGCTTCATTCGCTTACTTTTCCATGATTCTCATCTTCTTGTGTAACATCGTTTCATTCCTCCTTGAACAAATCTAACCATCTGCGCCACTTCTCAACTCCTTCCTCCAAGTCTTGAACTCCCCTACACCCCTATTTCACCTCCATACTCATTCCTCCACCTTTTCCCCTCCATCCATGATCCAAAATCCCATTTCTGAACATCCTGTAGAAAATTACAGACGTCTTGTAGAAATTACAGACATCCGGTAGAATCCCTGCAGACTTCCTGTAGAAGCTCACGAAGGTGGTTTCTTGAAGGCCAAACTCTTTGAAACTCTCAAGAAGGGTGCTACAGACCCCTTAGGCCCTCTCTAAACCTTCTTTACCTCTTCCAAGAATTTCCTCTCACCAATCCACCTCTGCACAGTCAAAAACAGTTAAAAATCTCATGCATGATAATTCTTACAACTTATTCAAAAATACAAAAAGATGGTCTCTCAGATTTTGTTGTAGACATAGCTTAGATATATGCATTTCATCCTCTTAGAAGTCAATGGCATCTCTCCCAATAGCTTGCATCCTCTTTTTTGCATCAGTAGGGCTAGCTGGTAAAATTAGGGTTTGCTAGGGTTTGTGTTTGCTTTCAGCTTTTCAATTTCCTTCTATAGATAGATTAGCTTCCTTCGAGTTAGCTTCCATCCATCAGTTAATCAACCTCTTCTCAGAGCTCATAGAAGTTGGCTTGAGCCCCTAGCGGACTTGTGCCAGCTGACCAAGTGACAGCTGCGGCAAGAGTTAGTACTTGTGCATACAGTACCGTCGCTTCCAAGTTTGTTACGAACTACCAGGTTGATAAAAGTAAAGACAGGAATCCCAAGAGTTGCAACATTGTTGCTGCAATACTGGAGCTCACCACTCTTTTTGGCGTCATTGCCGAGGAAGCATCAGAGTATTCGTGATTGCTGCTTTTCTTCTATTTTCTTCTACAACCTTCTGCCAAGTAGTTTATTTCATTTCCATTCTGCAATTTTATTTCTGAAAAAGTAGACTAGACATTTCCTACTTTCCTAGACTAGCATTTCAATTCTGCAAGCGTAGAGTAGCATTTCAATTCCGCAATTTCAGTTTCCCAAGTGTAGCCTAACATTTCATTCCTACAATTTCAATTCAGCAAAATATATTAGTTCTTTCCTGATTTCATTTCAATTCTACATTTTCATTTTAGCAAGATAGATTTTAGATAGCTACAATTCAATCTATTTTCAGTTTTGCAGGTACAAGAAGAACAAAAAAAAAACAAAAGGAGCCAAAAATCTTTCATTTCATGGCTCGTAGGAACAGAGACAATACCGGAAATTTCTTACCCAACACCCCCACCACATCACAGAGTCACCCTTCTCTCTTCTTTAGTGGTCATGATCCAGAAGAACCTATAGGTGAACCTCCTAAGATATACGAAGATCCTATAACAGAAGAAGAGTAAGAGAACATCCCTCTTGAGACCTTGGCTGAATGAAGAAATGGTATGGGATATAACGAGACAATAGAAGGTGCTTTTCCCATCCGAGAGACCAATGGGGACATGAAAATGAAAAACATAAGTCCCTCAGCCTTACCTCACTTCCATGGATTCACCACTGAAGACCCAAATACCTTCATGTTTGAGTTTTATGTCCTTTGTCAAACTTATGACTATGCCGAGGACGAACAAAAATTGAAACTCTTTCCTTCTACCCTCAAGGATGCAGCACTCCGCTGGTTCATGGGGTTACCTGGAAGCAGTATCACTACTTGGGCTCAGATGCAGCAAGCCTTTAACAAGAAATACCGGGACTACTGTAGGTCAAAGGAAACAAAGGGAGAAATCTTTTGGATGACCATGGGAAATGATGAGTCTTTAGAAGACTACGAGGAAAGGTTCCAACTTACTTATAAACGAGATAGGTGCACACTTGACCCTGAATCTCTGAAGCTGTTTTTGCTCTGAGGAGTCCCTGAAGACCTACTAGATACCCTTCACTTGCTAGCTAGAGGAGACATCTACCAACTACCGTATGAGGACATAAAGACTACGTTTAGAAACCATTCCAGGGCAGCCAGGAAAAGAGGAAGGGGGAATCCACCTTTAGTTGGTACCACCTTCTCCAAGCATGAGTTTGCTAGTTAGATGGAAGACCTCAAAAATGAGATGAGATAGACCATTGCCATGCAACTTGATACCTTCCGAATTCAACAAAAGAAAGAGGAAGCTGAGAGGGCTTTGGCCATTTTATATCCCAGATGTACGAGGAAGCACCCTAAGAATGAGTGTCCATTGCACTTAGTAGATGTGTGTTTCATTTGTGAGAAAGACCACCCCACCAACCAATGCCCAACCTTGCCCAGATTTAAAGCCATGTACCTGAGGACTGAGGCGACTACTAAACCTCTCTACTTCCACAACCAAAGGAGGCCACATGGGCCCAGAACTTACCAACATGGGATGCAAGGGACATCCCAAGCTTATTACAAAACCAACGAATCTGCTCATATACCTTCTTGGGGCCCCCCTGCTCATCCTTCCTGGTCTGCACCTCCTCCATGGTCTTATCCATCTCAATACCATACTCAACCTGCTGCTCATTCGTTTCGCTCTCATGTCCAACCACAACCTCAGTGGAATGCACCTCAACCAGGGTGGAGGCCCCAATACAACTCTCCGCCGTCCATTCTACCTTCACCACCAACTCAACCACAACCATTACCTCCTGCTCCTCCAAGACAACCCCAGATGCCTGCTCAACTGAACCCAAACCCCAACAACAAACAGGCCCACCAGGTATATACTGGGGAAACAACATGCCCTACCTATGTTGTGGAGATCTAGGAGATCAACCTGCGATCTGGGAAGGTCCTTCTAGAACACCAACCTCCTCCCCTAGAGGAGGAGGAACAGAAACAGGGAAGTGAACCCAAAGCCATTCCACCCTTTCTTGAGCGACTAACAGTCACCACACAACCAAACCTAGAGGAGACTGAACTTCTGGGAGAACTCAAGCAGTTGTGTGTGAAAATACCACTTCTCTAGGCCACAAAATGTGTACCAATATACAACAACTTGATCAAGAATAAGTGTTTCAGGAACCCAAGCAGGTGCAAGAGAGATGCCGTGACTATCAATGTCATAGGACAACTGTCCAATATGATGTTGGGGCAAGTAATCTATCCAAAATATTTGGACCTTGGGAGTCCTGTAGTTGATGTCCACATCAATGGCACCATAATCCCCCAAACCTTGATTGATCTAAGGGTTGCCATTAATGTGATGACCAGGGACACTATGCTTAAACTCAACCTTCAGAGTTCCCTAAGGAAGACCTTGACAGTAATGCAGTTAGCAGACCACTCCACCATGACACCCGAAGGGATTGTGGAAGATGTCCTGGTCTCTGTTGACTCTTGGGACTACCCTGCTGACTTCTTGGTCCTTGAGCCAAAGGCTAAACTTATTAGATACCCCCTCATCTTGGGAAGGCCTTGATTAGCTACTGCGGATGCTTACATCAGTTGTCGAGCTGGGAGCATGACCATCAAGAATGGGCCTATGTCTAAGCAGCTAGTCCTTTATCCTCCTGCCCAACCATTATTATAACATGACTTACCACTCTGGTTGGAAGAGGGAGATGAGGATGAGGTATACTCTACACCTTTTTGCACCATAGAAGCCACCAGGGGAGGCCCTCAACCTGAGGATGACTTGATTGAGAATTTGATTCAAAATCTGCCTCCTAGTGCACTATTATTAGAAGAGTTGGTGGAAGATACCCAAGCCAATACTCTAGTGGACCTCCTGTGTGACTGATCTGACCTCTCCTAGAGTTACAAGTGTGGAATTTGGCCCTAAAATAACCTTAAAGATCAGCTCCTCCTTATCTCCCTCCCAGGAGAAGGAGCTGTGTAGTTTGTTGAACTGCCATTTGGAGGCTTTTGCCTGGAGTCATAAGGAAATGAAAAGAGTCCATCCTTCGGTCTATACCCATCATATTTATATTAAAGAGGATTGTAAACCAGTTAGGCAGCCTCAGAGGAGAATGAATCCAACCCTTAAAGACATTGTCAAAGAGGAATTGCAAAAGTTATTGGATACAGGATTCATCTACCCCATCTCCGATAGTGAGTGGGTTTCACCTCTAGTGCTTGTGCCCAAGAAGAACAGGAAGTGGAGAATCTGTGTAGATTACTGGGAACTTAACAAGGCCACCATGAAAGACCATTTCCCTTTGCCTTTCATAGATTAAGTGTTGGATGGACTAGCAGGGAAGAAGTTGTTTTCTTTCCTAGATGGGTTTAGCGAGTATAATCAAATACAAATCAGTCCGGAAGACCAAGATAAGACCACCTTCATTTGTCCATGGGGTACCTTTGCCTAAGGAGTCCTTCCCTTTGGGCTATGCAACACTACTACCACTTTCCAGAGAGTAGTATTGAGCATAATTGCTGAGCTGGTTCATGATTCAGTGGAAATCTATATGGATGACTTCTTATGGGTCTAACTTCCAAAAAGCCTTGTCCAACTCGGGAAAAGTTTTAAGCAAGTGCATTGAGATGAACCTATCCCTCAGTCCTAAAAATGTGAATTCTTGATGACTGAGGGGGCGATGCTAGGTCATACCATTTCTCAGCAAGGATTGCAGGTGGATCCTAACAAAATTTCTATCATCTAGGAGGTTCCACCTCATCAAAAGGTGAGAGTTGTTCAGAGTTTTCTAGGCTTGGAAGGATATTATAGAATATTCATCAAAGATTTCAGTAAGCTAGCCTCATGATTGTTTAGCCCCTTAGGAAAATATGTCAAATTTAAATGGACTAATGACTGCTAGGGGGCTCTGGATGAGTTGAAAGGTAAGCTGGTATCTGCCCCGATCTTGAGAGGTCCAAACTGGGCCCTACCTTTCCACATCCATACCAATGCCTCGAACAAAGCCATAGGAGCAGCCTTAGGACAGGTTGAGGATAAATTACCATATGCCATACACTTTGTTAGCAAAAACCTGTCCAAGGCAGAGATGAACTATACGGTAACCGAGAAAGAGTTCCTCACCGTAGTCCATTCCTTAAACAAGTTCAGACACTACATCATTGGTTATCAAACATTTGTACACACTATTCATGCTGCGATTAGATATTTAATCAATAAACCTGATGTGAATGCTCGTATCATTAGATGGTTACTTTTGTTGCAGCAATTTGATTTGACTATTGTTGACAAGCCACGTAAGGAGAATGTTGTTGTTGACTTCCTATCTAGATTGGATTTGCCTATAGGTGAGGAAGGGATAGTGGATGACCAGATGCAGGATGAACACTTGTTTTCTATCTCAGTACTCTCTCCATGGTTTGCTGATATAGAAAACTACTTGGTCTCAGCATAGTTCCCTTTGCATCTGTCCTCAAAGGAGAAGAGCATAATTGTGAGGAAAAGTGCCCCATTCACTTGGATTGGGGGCAACCTGTTTAAACTCGGCCCAGATCAGATCTTGAGGCATTGTGTTAGGGAAGAAGAAGTCTTTGACATCCTCCTAACCTGTCATGATGGACCATGTGGAGGCCACTTTGCAGCAAAAAGGACCGCCTTCAAAATCCTACAAGCTGGCTACTATTGGCCTACTCTTCATCAAGATGTCAGAAGATACATCAGCCAGTGTGACCGATGTCAGAGGATGGGGAAACCTACTCCAAGGGAAGAAATGCCCCTCCAACCTCAAGTGACTTTCGAGCCATTTGAGAAGTGGGCCATGGATTTCGTGGGACCTATCAACCCTCCTTCAAAGCAAAGGTCTTACATCATTGTGTGCATCGACTACCTAACAAAGTGGGTAGAAACAAAGGCAATCAAGGAAAGGACAGAAGAGAAAGTGGCCGAGTTCTTAAGGGAAAACATATTCTACAAGTTTGGCTACCCAAGAGAGTTAGTCATCGATCAAGGAAGCCAGTTCAACTCCAACCTGATTGAGGATTTGTTTGCTCATCACAAGATCAAGCACAAGACTTCCACCCCATATCATCCCCAAGCAAATGGACAGGTGGAAGTCACTAATAGAGCATTGGAAGGGATCTTCACTAAGGTGGTGCATAGCAGTAGAAAGGATTGGGTAGATCGTCTGGTTGAGGCCACCTGGGCCTACAACACCACTTGGAAAACTACGACCGGTTTCACACCTTATGAGCTGGTCTATGGGAAGAAAGCTTTGTTGTCCATAGAGTTCGAGTATAACACATTGAGAGTGGCAGCTCAGCTGGACCTAGATCTCTACCATGCTCAACGTGAAAGATCACTACAGCTGAATGGATTAGATGAACAAATAATCCATGCCCTCCTCCACTTAGAAGTAGTCCAACTTCAAAGGAAGATATGGCACAACTGGCACCTTAATGAAAAGCAATTCTAGCTAGGAGATTGGGCGTTGCTGTATGACTCAAGATACAAGGATTTCAAAGGAAAGCTAAGGAAAATATGGCTAGGACCATATGTAGTAGAGAAGTGTAATGGAAATGGCTCAGTCCTTATCCGGAACATTGATGAAGAAGCCATCCCCATGCTTGTCAATGGGCATCGGTTAAAGATCTACAAAAAACCTCTTTCGAGGCAGGAGTTCATTGAAACTTTGGAAAAATCAGTGTTGGTAGTGGAGCAGGGCTTTGCCCCTATTCCACCCACACTTTGATCATAAAAAAAAAAATAGAAATAAAAAAGATCCTTGGGTGAAAACCTTTCTGATGCGCCTAGGACAGACAATGAGGGTGAAAACCTCATGGAGGTGCCTCAACTGTCCCTAGAAAAATAAAAAATGTGGAATAAAAAGATCCTTGGGTGAAAACCTCTTTGAGGCACCCTCACTGCCTCAAAAAAAAAAAAGAGAGAGAAAAAAAAAGAAAACAAAAACAAAAGGAAACAAAACTATTCTCTGTGAAGTAATTGCAGGTTGCAGGACATCCTACATTGCAATAAAGGAGGGCACGCAAAATGAGGACAGGGGTCAGTACCAGGCTCAAGGACACCCCTTCAGACACCCCCCTCCATGGTCACTCACCTCTCCTAGGATTTGGTCACATTCGGGTTGAGATTGGGCCTTCTACAGGAAGTTTTGGGCTTTTTACAGGAAGCTACAGGCTTTTCTACAAGAAACTACAGGCTTTTCTACAGGAAGTCCTGAATTTCTATAGGAAACATCCTATAGAACTTTCAGACGAGTCAAATTCAAGTTTGAGAGGGAATCTGATGGTTGGGATCAGTTTGTTAGACCCGAGGCCACACCTCTATCCAATCCAACACCATGTGGTGCCCTATTCCATCTCTTGACACCTCTGCCACCCTTCCGGTCGTGTGTTCCTGCACAGTCATTTCAGAAACCCTGTTTTCGTCAGGTTGACAACAAAGAAAAAGAGGAAAATTTCAAGTAGAAAAGTCAAGAAACAAAGGCTCGCACACACTACCTGTTCAAGCTCCACCTAGACTCTTCATTAGTGAACGTGCCCTACTTCTTTAACATGCATCCCAGGAGGAGAAGCAGCTACTAGATATCCTACATGAATCCTATAGCAGCTAATCCATCTGGAGTACGTACTATGGAGTTAATAGCAGCTGAAATCGACACAGGGAACATGCAACAAGCTCCGCTCAGACATGAACACCTCCTCAACAGCTGAAATCAGATGGAGCCTATGCATGCTGCGTTTACGACCAGAGGATTAGGTCCCGAAGCCGTGCATACAACATCAGCCAATGAAAGAAGCAGTTCCAGCGCCTGTGCACAAAGCAACAGTGAGCAAAGCCATCATTCCACGTCCCGAAACCTGCAGAACACGTCCACAGCCACACAGGTAAGTGTCTAACCTTATTCGTCAAATTGCATAGACTATACTCTGAAAACTGCATGTCTGTGAAATAGTCCAGATTAAATGAATTCAGTGGCTAGTCAACTGGCCACCCATAGTCAGTCGAATGGCCTCATGGAATCCAAACGAGCTTTCTTACGCCAAAGAGATGGGTAGCCGACACGTGGGAAGAGTCCAGTCGGGAAATCGACGAACTAACAATGGTGGCGGCAGTTAATGGCAAAGGGGAAGTAATGGCGGCCAGAGACATGCAGGAGAATAATGGCCGTGATGTTGGCTAACGGATCAACCTAGACACCTCACCCCCTCACCAGGAATTGCGTCGTAATTTGAAATTGCTCGGCTAAGAACTCACGATGAACCACTGTCGTTTACACTTGCAACCATTTTCAGCAAAGTACGCGTCCTACGCCTCTGCATTTTGTTAGCCCAAGCTCCTCAAAACGTTTCAAAATCCTCCCGTGTTCCAAGCTTGTTCAGAAGCACCATGACATCCTCCAGTACCGGCAAAGCTCTCTACAGGAAGGAGCTCTATAGGAAACATGGCATAGCCCCCCAAAGTAGAGAAACCTCGACTGCCTGCATCGAAATTGGAGTTTCGAAGAGAGGTAGGCTCGAAAACACCATTTCCATGCATGATATTTCGAAAGGTGGTAAATTAAACTGTCTGGAGTAGGAGAATTAGAAGCAAGTCTACCTGTGGGTCAAGAACAGTAGTTTTCTTGTATGATACATGGAAATTTCCAGTTGGTTTTGTGTCAAGTTCTCCTCCATGATTCCTGTTAAGAAATTCCTCCTATAAAAACGATAAACCGATGTGAGGGCTAACCTGTGCATGAAGAATGTGACTTTTATGTGGTTGAATGCATGATGGGGACCAAATTTAAGCTCTGCACTCTGTCTGTGGGAGTCTAATTCCCTATTGAGAGTCGAGTTTTGGGCCAACAACAGTATAACTAGGGAATTGGCACAAAGTCAAATATAAACACCTGAGGGACACTGCCTTCAAAGTTCAGGGGAAGAAACCATAAACAAAATACCCTTTTTGATCAAAAAAGAAGCCAAAATAGAGTACTCTCACCATGCTAGGAGGGTTTATCAAGAAGGAACCCTCAGATTCTAGAAAATTGCATGAACACCCCGCAGTAGTGGACCTCTTCACCCGTGCCAACTGGATGGAATTTTGTGACAAAATTCAGGGACACGATGATGCAATAATGGAAGAATTCTTGTTGTCTCTACAACCTAAATCAAAGACACTGGCCACTGTGAATTTCATAGGGTTTACCTTAAAGCTAACCCCTAAATTCATTAGCCGAGTCACTGACTTGCCATTGGGGATGCCCTGGAGCAAAGAGGAGAGAGGACTAGGCCAAAAAGCCAAGAAAGAATTCTTCCTACCAGAGGAACAATTTGCAGAAGATAAGAATGGGGTAAGGAAGGATAGTTTACATCCTCTGTGGAGTGAAGCCAGTCTCCAAATTATGAAATACATTACCTGTGAGGGGCGGTTCAGTATTGTTTATAGCTATCATTTCCGGTTGCTAAAAGAACTAAGACATGGGTTGGATCTACCCCCAAAGAAGAAGTTAAGCATCCCCTATTTTATCTTGCAATCATTGATTAAATGTGGCACAAAATTGAAGGAAGGGACACCAGATCAGCTAGCCCATCATGGGCTCATCAAGCTTCTGGTAGAGGATGGCCTCCATACCTACACTGTCCCCCTCTCCTGGGAAATTTTCTGCAATATGTCAAAAGATGATGATATAAGAATTTTGGCCGAGGAACTCACCTCATCCAGCAGTGAAGAAGGGAGACACCTTGAAGCCAAGAAGAAAGCCAAGGGTAAGGGAACCCAGGACAGACCACCACAGAAATAACAAGAAGAGACACAAGAGAAAAGCCAAGCTACCGAGCCCAAAACTGTGGGTGGAATAAAGGCACAAACACCAAGGGAGAAACAATTGCAAATCATGGCAGAGAGGACTGTAAAGGTCCAAGAAATTTAGGGCACACCCAAGGCAACCACAGCAAAATTGAAAGAGAAGACACCCCCAGCCAAGCAGGCCAAAACAATGAAAACCATTTCTATAGGAAGCCAGAAAACCGTTTCTACTGGAAGCCAGAAAATAGTCAACACAGGACTTTCTACAGGAAGTATGAAGGCAGAAAAGAAAAAGGAGAAATCATCTGGAATCTTGGCCAGGGAGGTAGCACTAGTGCTGGCTACCTTAAGCACAACCCCAGAGCAAAAAGGGAAGAGAAAAAGGGAGCCTTCTATTTATTTTAAGGAAAGGAGGAGCATGACGATAAAGATTGGCAGACCCCAGCCACCGTCAAAAGAACCAATCACGATTGTAGACACCCCATCTACACAAAAGGAGAGGTCTCCCTCCAAGGCATCCATCACTTATGAATGGGGAAGCCCAAAGACATCCACCTGGAGAGAAAGAATGAAAATGTTGGACACAAAGGCCTCTTTATAGTATGCTGAGACAATTCTACAGGATACATTGGCTACGCTAAAGGAGACCGAAGAGTTGGAAGAGAAGGTAGGTACATCATCCCAAGAGGAGGAAAAGACTGAGAAAATTGAGGAACCATGCCCCCAGCCCAACCTGGGCTCTTACTACAACTTGCTAGAGGCGGGAAGGATAATTCCCAAAAATTTGCAGTGCCACTCTTCTTTGCACTAGAGGAAGAAAGAGTGAGAACCCACACTTGGATGAAAATCGCCAAGTCCAAGGGTGTGGTAGATATAGGTCCTTTGAAGGAACAACTCAAAGAGGCGAGGAAAGAATTGTCTTTGGTACAACATATAGAAAGCAGCCAGCAGGCCAAGCTCCAGGAAGAAAATGAGTTTCTAAAACAGCAACTACGGTTATAAGGACACCTTATGGAGGATCGGCCCCACACCTTGGGTGGACAACAACAATAGGAGGAGCACACAACAACCAATGAAACACCTGATGAACAATAGAGAAGGGAAGGGATGCAGGCTGAAATTGAGGCACTGAATCAACAACTACAGGAAAAAGAATTGCAAGCAGGCTTGGAGATACAGTCTTTGAAGCAGCAGGTACAAGAGAAGGAGGCCCAACTGGACTGCACGGCCAGTTGGGTGATGGAAGCTCTACAGTGTAGGTAGCCGGCCAAATCCTATGCCCTATATCTCAAGGATCAGCGATTGCAGTTTCAGATCAGCACTTTGGCACATAGAGGTATCAATCCATTTCAAAAATACTCTCAGTTCATGGCTTTATGTGACAGCAGCTCATCCGAAGACAAGTCCAATCTATCAGAGTTTTACCTACACAACTTTGCCCTTCCCAACATGAACTTGTAGGACCCTAACGCTGCGGTAGGGGATGTACAACTTATGGCCATGGCCTCTTGGCTAAATCATGAAGAGAAGAGAGTAGCAGAGGTATAAAACATTATGAACAGAGAGCTACAGGAGCCACTATTGATTATAGTAGAACTTGTTGGATACCTATACCAATAGGTTTCATATTTCATGATTGGCAAATTCAAATGCCAAATATGCTCTACTTTGCTGACTCAAAGATCCCATATTTCCAAGGAAAAGCAAGGTGTGTACATGCCTTCATGCCTATTATAGTGTTGATGGATGGTCCAACAGTCTAATCTAGACCATGCCATGTTTCAATTTTTTATTGTAGAATAGAGAAAGAAATCTATCCAAACTGTTTAATCTTGGCAGATCAGTAGTTAGGTAGAGAAACTAAGGTTCCCAACTGCTTAATCTGGGGCCTTGGAAGAAATAAGGGTAGTGCTAGATAGGAAATCAAAGGAAAAAGCAAATGGAAAAGAAAAGGCACATAAAAGGGTCTGCAAGTCCAAGTGCACCCTCCAAGAAGAAACAAAAAATGCTAGGAAAGTAGTTGGGTAGGTAGATGGGGTTGCAGAAGTGGGGTTCCTACCAAGCTGAATTTTGCTAATTAAATACAAGGAAAACAA
>APFE030940991.1:46100-120239 GCA_000404065.3 Pinus taeda
TTACGCCCATACAGATTGCCCAAGTATGTGCCTATGAGACTGTTTGCCCTAGAATATTTCAGGCAATTTGGCAATTCTGATATGGTAGACTTTGCAGGCAAGGGAAATAAGGCACAGCTAAAGGTGAAAAATCAATTGGGCCACCTTGTCTTGAACAAAAGGGAAGGCTAGAAAGAAGCTGACAGAAAGCTAGAATGCCTTGGCCTGAAAACCAGTTTCCATTGGAAGCCCTATGACCCTAACCAATCCATATCCTTAAGAAGGCTAAAATACAAGCCCTCTAGCTATGAACAAATTAGCTTGCCCCACATTGAAAGATTTGCCAACCAACCAAAATGGAGAAGGGGCACACTGGAGGAACCAGTCACTCAAGAAGAATTGAATGAAAGAGCTAGAAGGCATCTATTGAAAATGGCTGACTTGGAATCTCCTTCACATGTATTTTCTCTGCCAAAGCCTCAAGCAGGAGCAGCTACCTCATCATCTGCAACACATCAAGAGGCAGTACAAACCACAAGCCAAGCTCAGAGCAAAGGTAAGGAGAAGGATATGGAAGATCCACGGGCACAACAGGGACAGGTGCAGCCACCCCAACAGGAACAGTAGCAAAAGGAGCAACAGGTACAGGGGGAACAAACAGCAGAGGCCCCAATGGCCACCCAGTAGCAACCAGCATAAATGGCACCCCCAAGGCAAGATTCAAGAATTGACTCATCAGTCCTCCAAACCCCTCAAAGGGAGGACGTGAACAAGAAAAGAGATAGGGAAACGCCCCTTACTGCATCACCAGAGAAAAGGAAAAGACTGAATCCCTTCTCTAAAGAAGAGATGCCAATGGGGCAGACTTCAGGAATAGGCCTGCCCAGCATGGAGGCCTCAGCTAGCTCTTAACAACAAGAGCAAGACAGGGCAGCAGTAGGAGAGGTGAGTTCCTCAGGACAAAGGAGAGGAGGAGAAAAAAGCATTAAGCAACAATTTAAGGATATCAAGAGAAGAAATGAACCACTGAAGCTGCAACTTTACAATCACCTACTGAATATGGCTCCTACCAACCAGCAAAGGCTCATGTCTGCATTTGATGCACATGAAGGAAAAATGATCATGAGCCATTTTACACCAACAGTGCAGCAACCATAATCAGCTGCAGATTACATCAGGACCAACCTGGAGGTCCTGTCAAAAGACATCCACCCAATGGATCAAATAGAGTTGCATAAACAGACGGGTGAGATGGTCTATGCCACATTGGCAGACAAGACCCTAGTATACTACGGGCTGCAAAATAGCCTAAATAACACTGTTGCATAGCTTGAGTTGGAAAGGGCTTCCTCTCAAGCTAAGGACAATAGGATCAAAGCTCTGGAATAAATCATAATAGAGCTTGGGCATGATCCTAAAGATGTTAAGGCTGTCCAAGAATTCCTGAAGCTAAGGGATGCTGATATGGCAGCATTAAAAAAGATGTTAAAAATCCCAGCAACTCTTCACCCTCAAACAGAAGAGGTTGCCCAGCTCAGGCAGGAAAAGGATGCAGCTGTTCTACTGATGACACTATACAAAGAGCTCATCCAAACTCAGGAAAAGCTGCAGGAATCAGAGGCCACCTTACAGGCAGCATTACAGCAAAAGGAAGGAGGGAAAACCTCACAGCCACCTCGAGAAACAATAAATCTTGAGGAAATCCCTCAAGCCACTGCCCCTCCCAGCCAACAGGTACAGCAGGAAAAACCATCCACCTCAGCACCAACAACGGAGCAGGCTGAAAGCCTAGACATGCAGGATCTGAGGAATGAAATTCAGGTCTTGGAGTCCCAGATGTCTGAGCTAAATCAAGCCAAGGATAGTCTAGCAAAAATCAATGAAAAATACGACAAGTCCAAGCAGAATGTGGCAGAAAGAGAGAGGGAGGTAAAAGCCCTCAAGAAAAGGATAACTGATCTAGAAAAAGAGCTCACATTAGACAAAGTCACATCTGAGCTCAAGAGGGTCATATGGGGCCATATTTGCCAATCTATCACAGATCAATGGGAGTATATTGAGGCCATCCATGAGCAAATAACACTCATTGGAAAAGCACATAGAGAAATACAACGAGTAAGGGCATCTCTAGGCAGTATGCCTGAGTTTGCCACTAGAATGATTAATGTGCTAAACTACAGAACAAGCTCCCAGCTCATTAAAATGGGAATTGGAAACAGGACAGAGACTATCTCACTAATAAAAAGGGTCCTGACATCGAGAAACCTAATCCAGACCCTGGAACGAAGAGTCCAGGACATGCAAGCAGACATCAACAAGTTTCAAAACAGGTTTATGGCATTGCAAAACAGAGGTATGCCTAGCCTGCTCGAGCCATTAGGAAAGTTGCTCTCACATGAGAAATATGCCAAGAGAGTAAACACTTTTGCACTAAATCAGATTTCAGAGGCAGCAAGTTCATCAACAGAAACAGGACCAATAACAGGGCAGACCCTCTTGAACAGGGTAGAAAATCTATTTTTTATTATGAATGAGATCACACATTTGTTTGATGAGCCTCCTCATTTTTACAAATATACAGTGGCCAATGAGACCATGGGGTCAATTTTGAAGCACCAATTTCCTGCACCAGATGTGTGGGAAGAGTTGATACGATTACTGTTAAATCAAAGTCAGTAATTGTGATTTTGCTTTTTGAAAATCTTTAAATTTTCATACACAGGAAGATAAAGACACATCAGTAGGTATGCAGAAAGAGGCTGAGCCAACTCAGCACGAGTATTCGGCCACCACAACAACATCAGCAGTCACAGGTGACAGGGCCGAGAAGCTACAAAAAGATACAGCTGCACAGACACGTCATTCAGCAGTTATATCAAAGCGCTCAACCGACTCCGTGAGCTCCAAAGGTCAAAATTTTTCTGACAGGAGTTAAGAGCCTTTAAAATTCATTAAAGATTGTAATAACTTTTCATCTGCAATCTCTGTACGAGTTAAAGAAGATATTTTCCCTCTCAGATGACTCAATGCCTGAGATATTTTGTAATAGACTTCTATATATTCCCCCTCGCATTTGTTAGCAGGGGTTGGACATTGGATGTAAGAAATCTTTTGATATCTATTCTGCTCCTCTTCTACTGTAAATCTTCAGAGAATTAATACAAAGGGTGATGGAATTTCCAAAGCTCTGTGTCTCTTGATGTCTTGCTGGTGTATAGCTGAATGTCGCAGGATTCCTGCATATCTCATGATTCAATAAGTTTCTCTTGTTACTCTTTGTTATATGTTTGTTATCTTTCATATATCATTCATGTTTCCCATGTTTTAAATATATAATAGCAAGGAAAAAGAATAGTCTCAGGATTTAATCACAGATTACCCTGAACTCAATCTAAGCTATTATAAATGTTTTCTTCAGTTATGGTAACGAAAGTGTAATTCTTAATTGCTACCTTTCACACTATATCATCACAGTGATCTATTGTTTCAGGAATTCGAGTTTGCTCCTGAGGAATACATCCCTTTCTCACATCCCAGTTTAGTGAAAAACTCTTAATTTCTTTTCACTGGTTGGTCACACTTCATTATCACAATCTACAATTTGTTTCTTGAAATATATAAAGGCCCTGTAATTCCAGCTGCACCAAGTCAGGATTTCAAGAAACCAATAGCCACAGACTCCATTGCCCAATGGATTAATTTACCTGCAGAGAACATTTCAAAACTATCATAAATCATCCCCCAACCAAACAAAAACCAAAGAAAACCCTCACTTCATAACTAGCATAAAATCTCCATAAAAACATAGACAAACCTAACAGAGAGAGCCCTCTCTGATTACAGCTGGGCTAGAAGCTGTAATCCAAAGATTGGTTAGTGGTTACCCCGGCCGTATTCCCTTGGGAGTCATAGGGAACAACCTGGGTGTTAATAGAACCAAAGGATCCTTTAGCATTTATATCCACCCACCAGCACTTGTCCAATGACCCTCAGGCCCTACTAGATTACATGGGACGACAAGCCCAAGCCATAGCCCATTTTGAGGACATGGAGAGATTGCTGGGGAATAACTGTGTTCATGCTTGCTCACGGAGGTGGAATTCACTGTCCCACAGCCTAAATATTAGAGAATACCATACCCCCACAAGAATGAGGGAGGCCTTGGCAAGAGTGCCTCTCTACAAACAGTCCATTCAAAATATTCAGGCCAGCTGGATTGGCCTCAAATTCAGTCCTCCCTTGCTTTTGAGATTGTTAGATGGAGTTAGGGAAGAGGAGAAACACAAGCAGTGGGAAGAAGTGGAAAGTAAAGCAGGATTTCATGACTGGGAAGAAGATAACACTTCAGAGGCCTGGGATGTGAGGGAGGCGGTTAAGGCTATCTAAGACGATGAGTTGGACTAGTTGCTCAGAGGATGAGAAACCCATTTAGCAGGGGGGTGATGATGAGCCCGGAATTGGGTAACTTATTGTGCTCATTTTTCCTAATTTTCCTTGTTCAATCCTCCATTTTTCATAAATTATGCATGTTTTTTAGTATGTTTATGTTGTTTGAACGAATAAGGGTGGTCACTCTACTAGGGAGGCTAATACGTGGTTATTTCAGGTTTTTTGGACAAGTTTTGGAGCAAAACCAAGCAATCACGGGATAGGTGATGGCCAAGCTTGAGGTGAGGATTCATGGGGGGGTTGTCTCTGGCATTAAATGAGCCTTCCTCGAAATATCCACCCTCAAACTCCGAGCTCAACAGGCCACCAAAACGAATCTTAAAGGCAGCCAAGCAGTTTTGAGAAGAGTGACTATTTACTGCAGTTGGAACAGCTGAGTCCCTTGAATTTAGGAGGGTTGCTAGGCCCCTCGTAGTGTATAAATAAGAAGGCCTCAGCCTTCGTAGTTTAGTTTTTGGAACTGTTGTAATTTTGCACTAGAGTGCTGCCATTTTTCCAGCTCGTTTTATTGTAGCTACTGCTGTATAACTTTCTTGTGATGATTATTTTTGGATAATGAGAAGAAGTTCTATTTGGCATCAGCTCCGATTTTTTTATAGGAGCCTGTAGCTCTTGGTGTTGGGCCCAACCTAAGAGCCAATGCCTCCTTCATGTATTGTTATTTGTTTTTGTGTCTTTGCAAAATAATATATGTTTAGTAGATTAACAACTTGTTGATTACATAGGTCATGGTTAATGATCAGATAGGCTTTTGCATGCTCAGATTTAGTTGATAGATTAGTAACAGGGAATATCTCCACAAAAAATGCCATCAAGCACCTCTGATCTCACCTCTCCCTCAGTGGGATTGTGAGCTGGGACAAAGGTGACATTGCTGCCAACAAAAACGTTGTTTTTCTTTGTCATGCAATTCTTAGTATTGGAATCCTCATTTGCAGATGCTGATATTAGTAGTGTTTAAATGCTTCACTTGACGATTGCTTAGCTGCATAATTTATTTCACTCATTTCATTTCGAATAAACTGTTGTTCATTTCCTTTTGCTGTTACTTAGGTAAGAATAGAGTAAAGTAACTAAGTCATAGGTTTTATAAGTGTTTGTTTGTTCAGTTTGGAAAACCACTTGCAGAGTACCTGTTACCCTTCCTTACCTACACATACTCCATCCAACTTACCTGTTTCATCCTTCACTTAGAACCCTTACCTTGCATTTGCCTCATTCGCTTACTTTGCCATGATTCTCATCTTCTTGTGCAACATTGTTTCATCCCTCATTCAACAAATCTAACTATCTGCGCCACTCCTCATCCCCGTCCTCGAAGTCTTGAACTCCCCTACACCCCTATTTCATCTCCATACTCATTCGTCCACCTTTTTCCCTTCATCCATGCTCCAAAATCCCATTTCTAAACATCCTGTAGAAAATTACAGACATCCTATAGAAATTCCAGACATCTTGTAGAACCCCTGCAGACTTCCTATAGAAGCTCACAAAGGTAGTTTTTTGAATGCCAAACTCTATGAAAATCTCAAGAAGGGTGCTAGGGACCCCTTAGGCCCTCTCTGAACCTTCCCGACCTCTTCCAAGAATTTCCTCTCACCAATCTACCTCTACACAGTCAAAAACAGTTAAAAATCGCATGCATGATAATTCTGACAGCTTATTTAAAAATACAAAAAGATGGTTCTCTCAGATTTTGCTGTAGACATAGCTTAGATATATGCATTTCATCCTCTTAGAAGTCAATTTCATCTCTCCCAGTAGCTTGCATCCTCTTTCTTGCATCAGTAGGGCTAGCTGGTAAAATTAGGGTTTTCTAGGGTTTGCATTTGCTTTCAGCTTTTTAGTTTCCTTCTGCAGATAGATTAGCTTCCTTTGAGTTAGCTTCCATCCATCAGTTAATAAACCTCTTCTCAGAGCTCATAGAAGTTGGCTTGAGCCCCTAGCGGACTTGTGCCAGCTGACCAAGTGACAGTTGTGGCAAGAGCTAGTATTTGTGCATATAGCACTGTCGCTTCCAAGTTTGTTACGAACTACCGGGTTGATAAAAGTAAAGACGAGAGTCGCAGAAGTTGCAGCATTGTTGCTGCAATACGGGAGCTCTCTAGGAGGTAGCTATGTGATATAACATAAGGGACCAGGGTATGTGATACTGTGATTGCCAAAATCGGTGGATCGGCATTGGCTGATAGCATGGGCTTAAGGTGGGACCCCCGGGCCAAGCAACGTTATGATCGTCGAACTCGGTGGATCGACATCGACAAAGGCCATGCGATTTGCACATAACCCCAGGTCTATGCAATATGCAATTGCAACAAGTCGCATCGCAATATCATTGGAACTACACAATAAAACAGGGCTACACATATAGATGTGCAATGTGATAGCCAAACCCAATGAGGCTATAGGCGATAGTTGATATCTTTTGAGATCCATCAAACAACAGTTTTCTATGTATTTTTGTGTATTTCATTTATTAAACGAAATATGAAGGGAAACTTTGATGCGATCAAACCAAACTTGAAAGGGTTTAGGAATGAAAATATATTATTTCAAGTCTGTAACAAGCAGCATTTTCGAAGGACAGAAGGCGGTAAGAGGTTTTGGCTAAGCTCCGCCCGAGCCCATACATTGGTTGCCATGTGTCCAAGCCTTGGAGAGAGAAAGCCACTCTTTTTGGGTGGTTAACACCCGTACAGATGGGCCACCCGAAATGAAACACAACCATTGGATCTAGGTCTTCTATATTAATGGTGGAGTTGTGATAAGCAATTAAAAGGCAGACCTGATAAAAGTATAGAACAAATTTATGGATATTTGAAGTCCGGTGAATAGTGTTTTGGCTGATTTTTCCCATGTTTAAATGTATTTCTTTGTGTAAATAGAGAACATCTATTTTGGGAATTTCAAAGGCCTGATGGTCCCTCTATTACAGCACAGGTGGCCACCTTACCTGAAAGCGTTAACAAATGATTGTTAAATGCTGAGAAGGGGATTTGAGTGGGTAGAGGCTGGGAGCCAAAGAGCCCAAAGGGGAAAATGAACAAACGATCACCAATTGGCTTGAAATCCATGCATGTCAGAGACAGGGGGTTGTTGTTGGAGTTGTTGCTGAAACCAAGCATAAGCAGAAAGCGAAGCGAAAGGGGAAGCTAAGGCATAAGAGAGCAGTGCAAAAAGGTAGTAGCAAAACAAGCAACGTAGAAAGAAAAAGCTAAAGCGCACACATCCAAGGGAGTCACTTGGAGTTCAAGTGGAAAGCCAGAGGGCTTTAAACTGACAGAAAGTTGAAGAAGCTAGAGCCAAGAGCCAGAGCCTAGAGCCAGACAAGATCCCAAGTGAGAGTCAAGAGGCAAAAAGTTGAGAGCTTCAAGAGCTAGGGGATAAAATGTTGTCTGAACCCACTATTTCTGTGTAAAAAAATAGGAGTTGAGCCAAGAGCTTGTAAAAAGGACTTATACCATAATCCCAAAGCGGCTAGTTGAGTTGGCTAGAGCTCACAGAGACGTAGCCCAGGAGTTTTGGGTGAACTCCTAACTAATATTGTTGTTCTGTGTGCGTTTTATTGCTGCATTGTCTCTGCTACTTTATTCACTATTATATGTATTTATATATAAGTTCAAGCATATCAACTTACAACACAACAACACAATTTAAAGCATATAATCAGTTAAAGACAAACACCAGCATACACCTATATTTTCAGGAATTTTTATTTCTGCATTGGTTAATCAATAGGACTTGGGAATATTTAAAGCCTTGGAAGTGGGAGAGGTTCTTGTAAGTTAGACAAGAAGCCTAAGTGCCCCATTTTCAGATCATTACATTAGCATAATTTTTATGTCAATATTTCTTATTATAGATTTATTCCTCAGTTATTCAGATGTGTGATGATTTTTGTGTGATTTTGGGATGATGATAGTTCAAAATAAATTTTTTATGTGAAAGGACAAACAAGAATTTAAGTTAAATTCTCTTTCTACAAGTTATGAATCATAGAGAAAATCATCCTTTCTTCATTTCTTTTATTATTTCTAGAATTTGAGTTTTATTTGATGCAATGGTAATGATATTGGAGTACATATGTGACGAAGGACAACTAGGTTCTCCTAAGTTAGGAGCCTCTTCTTTTTATATCTACACATTATAGACTACTTCTATTTATTTTCTCTTCTTGGGGACAATACTCTGAGGAATGACAACCAAGATTTGTTAAGTTAGGAGCCTCTTCTCTTGATTTCCGCATCTTGAACAAGAAACTTGTTAGTCTTTTAAAACTTAGATTATATATGTAATATGCACTTCCTTTAACTTTGTAGTCTTACCTTCGTAATTTGGTTTCACCTGAAATCGATATATTTTGGACATGCTTCTAAGTCAACAAACACCAATTGACAAGTAAAACACATGTGTTAGTTTACTTACTAATTTGACCTTACTTTTTTGGATTCGTTTCTAGAGAAGTTTATTCAAAGTTAATAAAAATAGGAAGCTTCAAACAAAAACATAAAAAAAGGATAAAAAACATAAACATAAAAAAATAGATAGGGTTTTTCATTATGGTCATTTATGCCTAGACAAAGAGATGAAAAAGGTACATAGATAAAATAAGACCCCCCCAATTACTAAACCATTGGTAGAAGCAAGACTACCTCCATTTCAATTAACTACACCAATTGTTGGAAAACAAACTTTAGAAGAGTTAAAGGGAAATCAACGTTTAGGACAAAGGTTAACTCTTGTTGAAAGACAAAATTTGTTAGCTTATGAAGTGGAGAGAAAATAGAAACACATAAAAATATCTTTTAGAGGAAAACAAAGAGAAACAAGAAAACCAATTGGTCAGCCTATTATTGAACAAATAAATCAACCTATCTTTGAACAAATAAAACAAGTTGAATCTCAAGTTGTTATTGAAGCATTTGAAACTACTGAAAAAGATATGGTAGAAGAAGGGAAATGATCTACCATCCTCACTCCAAAACAAGGGTTACAATATGAAAAACAACAAAAAGAATGCAAGAGAAGAAGAGAAGAAGAGGAAAGAAAAGAAGTAGAAAGGAAAAGAGAAAAAATGCCAAAAGAGAATACGATCATAATAGAAGACAAGATGTATAAATAGAAAATGATGAAGAAGATACTTTTGGATTTCCAGTTGTAGACATTAGAGAAATTACAGGAGAAGAGGTAAAAATGAAGAATATTCCACCTTTAGTTTTACCAAATTTTTATGGAATGTCTTCTGAACATCCCAACTCATTCATGTTTGAATTTAATATCTTATGTAGAACTTATGGTTATACTAATGATACACATAAGCTTTTTATTTTTCCTACTACTCTTAAAGAATCTTCCTTAAAATGGTTTATGGGATTACCAGAACACTCTATTACTTCTTGGAAAGAAATGAAGAAATTTTTTCTTCAGAAATATCAAGCCTATTGTAGGCCTAGATATTCAAAAGAAGATGAGAGTTTGGAAGAATACTTAGAATGATTTCTTTACAAACTGCAAAAATCTAAACAAAATTCTCTAAATCCCAATACCATTAGAACATTTTTCCTTAAAGGAATAAGAGAGGAGTATCTCGATATTCTCAATTTAGTAGGAAAAGGAGATATTTCATACATACCATTTGTTGAAATAGATGAACTATGTCAAAAGTACTCTAGAGCTAGATCCAAAATAGGAAAAAAAATGTAACTTTTAGAGCTTCTAAATTAGCGACAGGAGGAGTGACAAGAGCAGAAATAGAGGGTTTGTTAGAAAACTTTAAAACAACTCTTTTGAGTACCTTAGGAACACAAGTTGATGTCTTAAAAGAAAATAAGAAACACCAAGAATAAGAACAGATAATGTCAATCTTTTGTCCTAAGTGTAGGAAGAAGCATATTTTACAAGAATGTCCTTTGGATAATATACATGTTTGTGGACTTTGTACAGAAAATCATGTTACACATCATTGTCCAACATTAAAAGACTTGCAAGCAGGTCAATTAGAAGAAACTCAAAAATTTTATTATATGGCACCAAGAAGAGCTTGGAAACCAAGTTTTGTAGGTACTAGGTACAACTCAACAGTTTCCTCAAAAAATCCCTCAGAATTTTCAATATCAAAATTCATGGAATACTCATATGCCATGGTAGGTTGGGCCTCCTCAGTAAAACCAAAACAAACCTTCACAAATTTGGCGAGGATATTCTTATGGATCCCAACCTCTTCAACAATTTTACCCTCGACAATATCAATCTTAGCAATCATATCAACAACCATATCCTCAACAATCATTCCCATATCAACAATTCCAACAATCCACTCAAACAAATCCATTTACACAATAATCAATTCTTGCACTAACTCAACCTCAATAGCTTCAGCTACCTTCTAACCATCCACCACCTATACCAACTCAATTACAACCTCAACCAGTAGCAAATTTGAGTAACACAGTGGAGAGGCCATCTTATAATGTGGAAGAAACAACATTATTTCCTACATATTCTATTCTTCCTATTCAAGGCATCCACTTGAGGTTAGGAAAAGTTATCTAAAAAGATTCTACACCAATCATAGAAGAACAAATTGAAGAAGGAGAACAATCTGAAAAATCTATCCAATGAATCAAATTTAGAAAATCAAAACTATTATGAATCAAACACCACCTTTCCTAGAAAGGTTAGTTGATCAGAAAACTTCAATTTCTCTCCCTCGATTTGATATCATAGATGAATTAAAGAACTCTTATGTCAAAATTCCTTTCTTTCAATCCATCAATGGTATTCCAATATATTCAAAAACAATAAAGGAATTATGCATTAAGAAAACTGGCAGAAAGAAAACAAGTTCACCTACAATCTAGGTCATTGGCAAACTAGCTAGTCTCATGTCTACAAAAAAAGCAATTGAAAAATATATTGATCCAGGGATACCTATGGTTAACATTTCAATCAATAATTTTTCATTTCCTAAAAAATGAATTGATCTAGGAGCTTCTATAAATGTCATGACAATAGAAACTATGAAGTATTTAAAATTGCCAAATATGTGACCTATTACTATATGTCTAGAACTAGAAGATAGATCTAAAGTAGTACTCGAAGGAATACTTGAAGACATCAATATTTATTTGGATTCAGCAGAATATCTGGTAGAATTTCTAATATTCCAATCAAAAACTAATCTAGGAGGCCATCCTTTAATTCTTGGAAGACCATGGTTAGCCACAACAAATGCCTTCATTGGATGCAGATCAGGAAGCATGATCATAGCACATGAAGATGAAAGGAAACATATTACACTCTATCCTCTTGCTCAATCACCTTCTTTGCTATCATGCCCCAATTATCAACAGGAAGAAACTGTACTTGTTTTAAGTATTAATCAAGCCTCTAATTTTAGAGAAGAAGAAGAAAATGATGATTTAATAGACATTTTTATCTCAAAACTCGATATTTCTTAGCAGTTAAGAATAAACCAATATGAAGCTACAAATAATATTTTAAATCAATGTTTTAAAGAAAATTGTACTATTCAATCATTACAAAATTCATTTGAAAGCATTTTTCTATCAACTCAATTACTAATTCTCAAAGCAAAATCATTGAAATCAGTCTTGGAAGGAATTTAAATATTGGTAATAATCTACAATCATCACAAGAACAACAAGTAATTGCATTATTACATAAATACTTAAAATATTTTGCCTGAGACTATACAAACATGTAAGTAATCCATCAAAAAACATGTATCCATCACATTTACATAGATGAAACAATCAAACTAGTAAGGCAACCAAAAAGAAGAATGAATCCAATGATGAAAGAGATAGTGAAAAAAGAGTTGCAGAAACTATTACTGGTAGGATTTATCTACCCTATACCTGATAGTCAATGGGTTTCTCTTTTAGTACCAAATAAAAATGGGAAATAGAGAATATGTGTAGACTATAGGGAACTGAACAAAGCAACATTAAAAGATCATTTCCCACTACCATTTATTGATAAAGTACAAGATTCATTAGCAGGGAAAAAGTTCTTTTCCTTTCTTGATGGATTTAGTGGATACAATTAGATCAACATAGCATTAGAAGATCAAGATAAAACTACATTAACTTGTCCATGGGAAACATATGCTTATAATGTTTTACCTTTTGGACTATATAATGCACCTGCTACATTTCAAAGAGTAGTATTAGATATCTTTGCAAGTCTTATGCATGACTGTATTGAAGTCTACATGGATGATTTTACTGTTTTTGGAAGTACATTTGATGATTATTTAAATAACCTTTAAAAAATTCTAAAATATGCATAGAGACAAACTTATCCCTCAGTAATGAAAAGTGTTTTATGATGTTAACAGAAGGGATAGTGTTGGGACACTAGATTTGTTCTTTTGGAATTAAGGTAGACCCAATAAAGATACAAGTCATTGTAAACTTAATGCCACTAAAAACACAGAAACAAGTAAGAAATTTCTTGGGATATGAAGGCTACTACAGAAGATTCATTGAAAACTTCAGCAAGATAGCGTTACCCTTATTCAAATCACTTTCAAAAGACATTTTGTTTCAATTGACTACAAATTGTCAAAATTCATTTGAAGAAGTGAAAGAAAAATTATCCATAGCACCCATTCTCAGAGGACCAAACTAGTCATTTCTATTCCACATATCCACTAATGCATTAGAAACAGTTATAGGAGCAAGTATAGGGAAAAAATAAAATCATTTTAACTATGCCATCTAATTCAAAAGAAAAAAATAAATTTCAGCATAATTAAACTACACAGTAACTGAAAAAGAAATGCTAGTTGTTGTTCATGCAGTCAATAAATTTAGGCATTACATAACAAGCTATCAAGTATTTATTCATATATATCATTAAATATCTAATGAAAAAAACAATATCTAATGGCAGAATTACCACATGGTATTACTAATGCAAGAATTCAATATCATTGTTTTAGATCGACCAGGAAAAGATAATCAAGTGGCGGATTTTCTGTCAAGACTTAATTCTCTTAATGATATTATCCCTGATTTAGACAACTTTCCTGATGAAAATCTATTTGTTGTAACAACTAAAACCCCATGGTTTGTAGATATAGAAAATCATTTGTCATCTAGAATATTACCATCCCATTTCACTAGTAAGCAGAAAAGGAAAATAATTAAACAGAGTGCTAGATATACTTGGGTCAATGGTGACCTCTTTTATACTAGTCCTGAACTTTTGGTAAGAAAATGTTTGATAGAAGATGAAATTCTTAATATTATAAAATCATGTCATGATAAACGATGTGGTGTCCATTTTGCAGATAAACGAACAACACACAAGGTGTTCAAACTTGGCTACTACTGGCCTGCAATTTTCAAAGACTCAAAGACCTATTGAAAAATATGTGATAGTTGTCAAAGAACTGGAAGACCTGTAGTATTATATGAGATTCCATTGAAACCATAAGTACTCACAGAACCATTTGAACAATGGGCTCTAGACTTTGTGGGACCAATTAACCTGCCTTCAAATTGAAAGAAGTACATCCTAGTATGTACAGACTATGTTACAAAATGGGTTGAAGCAAAAGAAGTGGCAAGAGAAATAGAATAAATAGTGGTTTCTTTCCTCTTTTAATAAATCTTCGTAAGATTTGGATTTCCAAGATAGATTGTTACAGACCAAGGAACACATTTGACTTCTAAAATTGTCCTAGATCTTACAGAAAAATACAAATCAAACATAGAAAGTCTACTCCATATCATCCTAAATCAAACAGGCAAGTAGAATCTAACAATAAGGTTCTGGAAAACATCATGACAAAAATAGTATAAATGAAGAGAAAATATTGGTCAGACAAATTGAAAGATGCATTATGGGCACACATAATTGTGTGGAAAAACACTACTAGATTCAGTGCATATCAACTGGTATATTGTAAAGAAGTTTTGTTACCAACCAAATTTCAAATTCATACATTCAAACTTGCAGCAGAATTAGGATTGGATCTATCAGAAGCTCAATAGCGGAGGCTTATGTAATTAAATGAACTAGATGAGATCAGACAATAGGAAGTTGAACATACCTCACTAGTACAACAACAAAGAGTCAAATGGCATGGCAGGTTTATCAAAAATAAAAAGTTTCGTAAGGGAGGATGGGCACTTCTTTTTTAATCCAAGTACAAATATTTCAAAGCTAAGTTCACTACTCATTGGATTGGGCCATATGAAATAGAATAAATATTTTACAATGGAGCAGTAAAGGTAAAAAAAGAAAAAAAAAATCAATGAAGTAACAATTTCATTTCTAGTTAATGGTCATAGACTCAAAGTTTACAAAAACCTATTAATAAAGAAGACTTTATGAACATATTCATAGAAGAAGACAATATGAAATTATTGGAAAATAATAGTAATATGCATTCCCTATTTCCAGAAGAATAGAAAAAAAAAAAAAAGGAGTTTTTTTGTGAAAATCCAGGATACTGGCACAATAAAAAATTGAATTCATTTAAGAAAACTAACTTGTTTGGCCAATATGAATTCTCTGTTTTACATTTTTCATTTTTGCAAGATCATCCTCCAAAAACTTAAAGACTTGAGGACAAGTCGTAAGATCAGCAAGGAGGAATATTCATAATAAAATCAACAAATCATGCAATGGTTTAATATCAAGAAGTTGTACTATAGAAGAGACCTGTTTTGAACAAAATCAACATTCATTAGTAAGGGACCCGTTTCAAATAAGATCAATATCATATACAGAAGGGACTTGTTTCAAATCAATATCAAAGGGACCTGAGAACTAGCCACAAGCATATATTTACAATCCAATATTGACAATTATTCATTTTGAAAAGGTTAAGTGTTGATAAAAGAATCAAGCATTGATAAGTAACTATCAAGTAAAAGGGAAAAGTACTGTAAGTTTAAAAGAATTTTTAAAACCTTTGGTTTTGAATTTTTTTCTAATGAATGATAAAATAGTTTAAAATTTGAATATGCAATAGTTCATGTATATTGTAGATTATCCTATATCACCTTACAGATTCATTCATTTCATCATTTAACCACATATTCACATCTCATCTCATCACCAAACCATACATTCACATCTTATTACTCAATCATATCATTTGCAATTTTTAACCAATATTGTTGGCCACATCTCATCATATCAATTTTTTTGCATCATGGAGAAATTGTTTATACAACCTGAAGGATTAGTTTATTCATCTACAAAAGAAGAACAAGAAGTTAGTATCAATGTAAAAATATGAAGAAGAATTGATTTGGAATGACCTAAAACTATGGTCATTTCAAAGTCAAATATATTATGAAAGAGGAAAAAAGTTACAATGATAAAAATGCATATGCAACATGTATATAAGTATAATTTTCAAGAAAAAAATTATGAGCTAAGGTTGCATGAAATATGAAATCATAAGCTAAGGTTGCATACAAAATTAAATCATAAACTAGGGTCCTAATGGTTATGAGTATTCAAAACTCTAAACATGCAAACTATGATGCGACCTTAGTGATATAAAACAAGTGTTGAAGGGTGTACAAAAGGTAGAACGGTCATAAGTAAATGAACCGTGATGAATTGTGATGTGCATTGACACAAGTGACAACCCAAATACAAAAAGGAAAAGACAACTAAAATAATGAAATAGTTAAAACCATTTCAAAGGGACTGAGATAGAGACTCTGCGAATTATCCTTCATCTTCATAGCTCACCTCAGCTCAGAGATAGAGATAAGTATTACGCATTCACCCACATTGTAAAGAAGCTCTAACGAAAATTAAAATGCAGAGAGTAAATGCGTAAATGTGTAGAGAGTAAACCCTATGTTGTGGAGAGACTGTGTGAAAAAGTAGTGTGAAAATTTGAAGAGAATAATGGTGAAATAAGGAGAAGAAGAGTCTTGAGCAGCGTGGAGAAATAAGGAAAGGAAAACCCTGTGATGCGTAGAGAATTTAAAGGAACTTGGTTGGTCGAGGAAGGAAAAATTGATTAGGATTTCCTCTGCGCCAAGCTCCAACAAAATCCACAAAATACATAGAGAACTCCTCAATTAACACAGTAACTCAGTGATAAGGTAAGAGCCAAAGACTCCTTAAGCAACTAAGAATTATTTCAAAAATTTAAACTCCATATTTGTTTAAGATGTGTCATAATGGGAGAAAAATACAACTTCAGTTCAACATTGTTAATTATTTGTCATCTTCAAAATCCTCTTCCACTTGTAGAATCCATGATTTTGTCGAGATATTGTGAATGAGTTTAATTTAGACTATATGTTTAAACAGGGTAGACAAATCACTAACAAGAGGTTCCTACAAGTTTTTATACAAAATATTCTTGTAGTTCAGGTACCAAAATGACGATCTCCTTATGAAATTTTCATAAAAAACATTGCACAGTGAATGTCATTCAAAAACAAAGTACACAGCTTCTAAAAATAGAGGAGGATTTTTCATAAATTTTATAAGGAAATATGATTTACAAAAACAGTGAGAGGTTTTCTTACAGTCAAGAATTTTCTTTGTGTCTTTTTATACAATCAGAATTTTTCTTCAATCATATTTATAAAGAGAGAACCTTGTGTTGATATTATTTGCAGCAGAAGTCAACAAAATTTAAGATTTATAAGAAAAGGAAGTAATCTCATTTGTTTTCAAAAGCTAGTGATATCTAGTAAGCGAATTTACCGAGATTATTATTGCATGAAAAAAACATTTTGTTTATTATCATCAAAATGAGATTATTTACTGGGTAAGGTTATATAAATTGGTATACAGAGCATATGAAAATGGAAACAAAAATGGAACCCAAAGAATTCAAAGTAAAAAATTGGAGTAAAGAAATGGAAAAATTATTTCAAACAGGACTATTGGAGTTCCTTAAAAATTTTAATGGCCACAATGACAGAATTACACAAAAATTCATAGAAAATTTTGAAAATGGGAAAATTAAAGTGAGTGAGCTTCCTATACTAGTAAATCCAAATTTTATATCTCAAGAATTAGAAATTCCTCTAATAGGAGAAGAATATCATAAAGGTTTAAATTTTAAGGAGAAAGGATGGACATTTTCCTTAGAAAAACAAAGGAAAGGGACATTTGATAGGGAGAAAGGAATTTTAGGGGAATGGTTCAGAGAGCCTTGGTCAAAATTAGTTGTGATCGTCCAAAAATATTTTACTTGTGAGAATAGGCACATTATAGTCTACCTTACCATATAAAATTGTTGCAATATACCAAAGGAGACTGTAAAATCAATATTCCTTATTTCTTTTCAAAGAGCTTGACTAAAATGATAGAAATTGTTAAAAACCAAACTAAAGCTAAAGAGGTTAATGTCTATCATTATGGGTTGATAAAGATCCTTGTGGAGTATCAGGAAAGAAACAAAGGGATGCTTTGGAAATAATTTTTGGCCTAAAATCACTTTGAAGACCAATTAACAGGGAAGGAGGAAAGGCTTGAACAATGACATGTCATAAAATGAATCATGGATTCTCTTTTATATCCAGGGATAAGATTGAAAAAGAAGTAGGATGGTGTTATGATTGAGAAAGAAAAATAATTTTTGACCATTCCTAGGAGATCAAGAAGAAATTCAAAAGAATATCCAAACAACCAAGGGAAAGACCCAGAAGTTGAGATTGGTGAAACTAAACCTCCATAAACATCAAAACAAATTGAGGAGATCATACAAAGGTTGGAGGAGGAAGCTCAAGAAGATTCCATAGAAAAATTCTCTTATTTTTAAGATTCTCGGGCTAGAGCTACATCATCTCATTCATATGCTAAGGAGGCAAGGGAAGAATCCAAAGAATTACACACTAAGGAATATTTGAAGAAAATAACAGAGTTGACCACTGAGCTAGAGGACAGTAAAATCATGGAAATGAACTTGAAGAGAGAGAAAAAATGTACAAAGAAAACAATAAAAAAATAGTCCAATAAAACAAGAAAATAGAAAATCTTGAAACACAGAACATTCTCATTTCTAAACAAGCCTATAGACGACTAAAGAGAAGAAGTTATGGCAATATAAATATGAGAAACAAAAAGTAGAAGATGCCATCTAGAAAGTAGAGGAACATGACGAAATTTATATTTTACTTCAAGCTACATAGGAGGAGGCTATAGATTTAGGTACAACAAGGGAAAAAACACTCAGAAGGTCCAAATGCAGGAAGCAAACATGAGGACATGCTTGAGTATCAGCAAGGGGGAGATGTTGGCCCTCAATTTTGGTCATTTTTACCTATCCTAAACTCATCCATTTACCACCATAATCCATCATATTTCACTTAAATATCTTTCATTTCACTCTTATTTTTTATATTCGAGTAACTAAATTAAGTTTTTCATCTTTTAGAGATTTTTTAAGAATTGGTTTTTAAGAGTAAATTTGGACTGCACTAAAAATTCCCGTAATAGCTCCATTAAAGTCATATGTGTAGGACACTTGGGCAAGATATGAGCCCATATTTGGAAAGATTGGGAACCATAGATGGATGAACGCCTATTGGTTCTATCAAATTGAGCAAATACAACCCCGGTCGATGCTAGTCAAACTTGATCTGTCATTCAGAAATCCCTGTTAAAAAGGGGAAAATATTAGTTTTTGGGTTTTTTCCTAATTTTGTGAACCAGACTTAATGAGTTTGACTTGGATGGATGGATTAGGATAGATAAATACAATTAGATCTATTTTATCTAATTTTGTTGATAATTTTCTTATTTGTACTGATTTTATGAGCCATTCATGTATGTAATTTGTATTCAGACTATTGGAGACCTTTTGATAATTTGAAGAATACTTTCTATTGTTCTAAGTTGTTGTTCATGATGTAGATATTTTCATAATTTAGTTGTAGCTAAGAGTTCCTTAGATGTACAAGGCAAGGTTGGAGGCCCCCCATACCTAGCTAAGTACACTTTGATTACATTAGCATAATTTTTATTTCAATATTTCTTGTTTCAAATTTACACTTCAGTTATTTAGATGTGTGATGTTTTTTGTGTGATTTTGGGATGATGATAATTTAAAATCATTTTTTCACGTGAAATTACAAACAAGAATTTAATTTAAATTTTCTTTATATCAAGTTATGAATTATAGCTAAAATAATCTATTTTGCATTTCTTGTATTATTCTTGAATTTTAGTTTTATTTGATGCAATAATAATGATATCGAAGTGGATCTATGAGGAAGGAAAACCAACTTCTCCTAAATTAGGAGCTTCTTCCTTTTCTATCTACACATTATAGACCATTGATCTTTAGTTTCTCTTATTGGCAATAGTATTGTGAGGAAGGACATCCAGGATCTCCTAAGTTAGGTGCCTCTTCTCTTGCTTGCCTCATATTGAACAAGAAACTTGTTAGCCTTTTAAAACTTAGATTCTATTTGTATATTCACTTCATTTAACTTTACATTCTTACCTTCCAAATTTGATTTCACCTAAAATCCATACATTTTGGACATGCTTCCAAGTCTATAAACCCATATTGACAAATAAAACACATGTGTTAGTTTACTTGGTAAATTAACCTTACAAACAGAAGTAGAAGTTTGGCTGAAACCTTAGTGCATTTTGCAGAGAAAGATGCTCATGCTCCAGAACCAAACAATTGAGTAGGTTAAAGTGGAGTGGAAGCACTTTGTGCTCGATGAAGTTACATGGGAGATGACTAATCAGATGTAGACTATGTATCCTTCTTTATTCGTTGGTTGAGTGAATGTTTTTGTTATATGTTTCATTGTGGTGTTTTGGTATATGTATATATATGTATATCGATGTAAATACAACCATGAGCTATGTTATAAATATCCAATAAGTGGTATGGGTGTCATGTCATTATGGTTGTCATGTTGTTATGTTTCTCATGTTGGTTTTATTCTTAGTAGGTTGATCGTTGTAAATACTACAACAAGATAAGTTATAAATCTCCATGGAAAATTTATTTTTCTTCCAATAGTCTTGTTGGTTGTGGGTGTCACTAAACACTAAGGATGGTGTTCCCCTAAGGAGGTGGGTTCTCTAACAACCTTGGTAAAAAATCCATGTAATAAAGCTAATAAAGGAAAAATAATAACCATGGTCATGGTGTTGGGTGTGTATTATATTCTTTCCACCACTAGTTGCACGTATCCCACTGTATAGAGTTTGGGATAGTGCCCCAGGAAAAAAAAAATTCGACCTGATATTTGGTGGTCGAACCTACCTATGGTTTTGTGCATGGGTTTTGGACATGGTTTTAGGCATGATGGTTTTCTACCCATGGTTTTTTGTAGATCTGGTCAAGGGAACTATGGTTATGTTCTAATCCAGGGTTAATTGATTGGGGTTCGTGAATTCTTTGACATGAATATATATGTATTGTAACATTGAGAGGAACATAATGAAAAAATAATTTGGCAGTTCCAGTTTTGGGATCCAAGGGAAAATCTTTATGTATATATGATTTATGTTTTATGTTCTCGCCATTTTTTATTTTCTGTTTTTAGAATTCATATGCAGGTAATTTATGTATAGGGTTAAAACGTACACATGGGACACATATTCCAAGATGAATATTGGGAAAAAACATAGTCATGGGGATCACTTGTGATTAATTGATGGTTATCAAAATTGGCAAAGGCAGTGGAAAAGGATTTGGAAAGGAAAACTGGCATTAACTGAAATCTTATTTATGAAAATAATGGAAATTAGGAGAAACGGAAGGTGAAAGGTCACATGTTGCATATAAGGAGGAAAAAAAAGGAAAATGATGGAAAATTGAAAAAAATAGAGGTCCTTTTAATAAAAAGGATTTTGAGGATCAGTTTGTAGTTTTTTTTCTCAGTTTAATTTTGGAGCTTTCATTTTCTACTCTTTTCATAATCTTGGACACAAAGTTTTCTTGGGTCACTCTTAGAGGAGTGTGGAATACATGGGATTTGGAGCAAGAAGGAAAAGGAAAATAAAGAAATCACAAGAGGACATTGATATCAACAATTACAATGGGTTTTTCTTGCATGTACCGAGTTACATGTATGATTTCCTTGCTAGTTTTGGCATGCATGAAACTTTCATGTCGTTTCTTTGTCATGATATGTCATTGGCATGGAGGATTGTCTAGATTGACAATGGATTAGCTTATCCTTGCCATTTCCTAGATAGGCATGGTGTTGTGAATTTTATCTTTGTTTTTTTATTTATTCTCCCGTTCCTTTGGTTATGGGTTATTTATTAGTTCCTAGAAGCCTTAGTTGGACAAACTCTCTAGAATACTTGTAACAACTTGGGTTGAGTTATTAGTCCTAGAAGCCTTGGTTGAAAAGATTCTCTGGAAGCCTTTGGTGGGTTGAGTTACTAGTCCCGGAATCCCTAGTTGGAAAAATGCTTTGGAAGCCCGACAGCAGTTGTGGGATTTGTTACTAGTCTTGGAAGCCTTGGTTGGAACAAACACTTAAGGGCCCTAGGAAGCTTGGGTAGAGACCAATCTAGTGATGGTTAGTGATGTTCTATCATGGGGTGGAATCATTAGTTGATATTTGAGGTGGTTTGGGCTCTGGAAGCCCTGGTTTGGTTTTGATTGAGTTGTTTTATGATATCTCACATTCATGATTGGAATAAGTCATGAGGGTCATTTGTTGAAAGAAAGATTTGGTTCAACCAAGCTATGGCCAGGTGGTTTATGGAAGTGCCATACCTGGTTGGATTATTCATTCATTAATAATATCTCTTTCTCCTTGGTATTTCATGTGTAAATACATTGGTTTATATGTGATTAATATGGTTGGTATATCCTTTTTATTTTTGTTGGTTATATTTTTGTTATGAGTGTGTTTCATGATAGAGTTGATGCATGGATATCATCATGTTTTCATTAGAAAATGAATGAATATTGAACATATGACCTAATAGATGATAATTTAGCTATTGTGATAAGGCATCAATGCTTCTTTATGAATATCAGATAAGTATGAGACTCCTATGATTAGATATGTTGTTATGACTTGTAGATTACATATTTGTGACACATTTTGATGAAATTCCTAACATGGATAGTAGGGGTCCAGTCAAGTAAGTGATAAAATGTTTACATTAGTAATATTGGTGCAATGTTATTTATCATTTTTGGAAGTTTCATGATATTCTGGGTTGTGGCCTATGTCCTAGCCTTGGAAATGTGGCACAACATTTGAGGTGGCTCACATAGAACTGCCTAAGAAAGGCCATAGTCACATGGATTCATTTGTATTGGAGTGAATGGAAAGCCCCAGTCACATGCATGACTTTTCATGGGAGTTATTGAGGCTCTATGATAGTGAAAAGGCATGTTGTCTCCAAGCTTCATCACCTGGGAGAGTTGGTTAAATCCGGGAGGTTTTGTAGCATCTATGGAAGGTCAAATTGGTATTTTCATGTTAGTTCGACTTCCTTAATTGTATATGGTGATTTGAATCACATCATAGTAGCCTCCCGTCACATTTTACGGAATTGGACTAGTTTTCTTAAGTAATTTTGGGAGGAGGGTGTTACAATAACATACATTCTCAACATGTCTTCCAAAACCCTATTGACCCTCTTTGTTTATCCATGTATATACATACGATAAGATGTGTTGAAGGCTAACACTATACCAAAACCTGCAAATAAATCCTTACAAAACTTGGAACTGAACTTAGAATCCTTGTCTAACACATTGTTTTTCGATACACCATGAAATCTCACTATATCTTTGATGAAAGCCTATGCTACATAACTAGATGAATAAGAAGACTTCACTTGAATGATGTGTGCTACCTTTTTTAACCTATCACCCACAACCATAATAGAATCATGTTTTTTGGATGTCCTCGAAAAACCTATAATTAAATCCATGTTAATGACCTCCCATTTCCACTCTAGAATTAGAATCGTCTATAGTAGACCAACTAGATGCTTTCCATCTTTGTTTACCTATTGACAATCCAAACATCTAACCACAACCTCTACCACTTCCTTGTTCAAATTTGGCCAATAGTATAATTTCTTCACTGCTGTCGATTTCTTCTAATATCCTGGATGAGTTGAATACAACTTAGCATGAAATTCTCTCAAAATAATCTTATTAAGCTTACTATTGCCCAATACATAGTTATTGTCCCTATATATGACCAAACCATCCATTGTGAGATGATCGTCCACATCTTCATCACTTCTACTTTTTTGTTGTAACTTGTGCCTAAGCTCCATGTACTTGTCATATTGTAGAACTTCTTACAAGATTTGATCTTGTAAATATTCCCCATAAGAAATCATAGTTGCTATATGATTTACATGTACCCTTCTAGTAATAGTATCTGTCACCCTGTTCTCTTTCCCTCTAATGTAGTTGATCTCAAAGTCAAGCTCCATAATCATGGTTAAGCATCTAGATTTTCTGGAATTCAGATTTGGTTGGTCAAATAAGTATCTCAAACCAGTATAGTCACTCATTAGTACAAACCTCCTACTAGGAAGGTAGTGTGTAGACATCTTCAATTCATGTATTATCACTGCCAAGTGAAGATCACGTCTAACATAATTCTACTTATGCTCATTCAATTTCCTTGATTCATAACATACTACCTACCCCTCTTGCCTCAAGACCCTACCAAATCCTCTCTTACAAGAATTTGTAAACGCTGCAAACTCTTTACTTGGATCTGCAATATTTAGAACTATAGCATTTGTCTAAAGCTATTTAAACTACTCAGAACTTGTTGCACATTCCTATATCCATTCAAATTTATTTCCTTTCCTCTATAATGATGTAATATGATAGGAAATCTATGAGAACTTCCCAATGAAACTTTTGTAGTAACCTTCCAACCCCATGAATGATCTGACCTCATCCACATTCCTAGGAGTTTACCATTTGATAACAACTTTGATATTTTCTGGATCCACTTCTATGCCTTCTTTGGAAAGAACATGTCTAAAGTCATGTACCTTTGTCTTAAAAAATTGTATTTGACAAGGTTGGCATACAACTGATGCTCTCTTAGAAATCTCAATATTGTTTCTAAGTTTTCAACATCTTCTTCCTCATTATTAGAATACATCAATATATAATCAATGAATACAATAACAAACTTGTCTAGGTAAGGACACAACACACTATTCATTATGCACATAAAAGTAGCTAGAGCATTAGACAAACGCTTTTACTATATTATTGGAGTGGATGCCTAGGTTGCATTAGTATGAAAATATCAATGTTCCTTTTGGGTTTAATATTAACCCCCACTCCTATACTCACCACCTTGTTAGCACTCTTTAATTTTCCGAGGTTGTAGAAGCAAATCACAAAGGTGGACACACATACTTTGGAAGCTGGGATCTAGCACTACCAGTTTCAGAGAGGGCTCTCTCCATGATATTTAACTTTTTTGTTTTAGATATTAGGCTAGCTATAGTTTTTGAAGTTTGGTTTTGAATTGATTGGTTTATTAAGTACCTGAACCTTCCATTGGGTTGTGGAGTCTACAGTTTAAAGTGGGCATCTTTTAGAAAGCATTTCACAAGGAAAGGTAGATAAACTAATCAGATCCTTTATATTTAAGTGAAATGGAATGGAAGAAAAGATATAATTCAATATAAGTTAAAGAGAAATTAAAAATTCCTTAACATGATATTAGAAGAAAATATAAAAATTACCTACAGCCAGAAACAAAGTTTATTTCAACAATTTATGTTCACCGATTTTCTGTGAATTAATTCATATTTCAGAAAAAATAAGGATGGAAACAAAGTAATAAAAAATTAACAATGAAATAATGTTAAGTTATGGTATGTTCTATGCTTAGATCAGTTTACTTATTTTTCTTATTATAATTAGCAATCACATGTACATTAATTAAAGTGCAGATAGAACATTAAACAATTGACAGAAAACAAGCCAAGACAAGAGACACAAGATGTGGTGGCTAGCCAGGGAAAAACTCCAATATGGGGAAACCCTTTGATCAAATCTTCTTTTTTCTTCAATAATTCAGTAGAGAGAAATAATACAAAAATCTGATTTACATCAACAACAACAAACCCTAGATCAACCCTAAACTAGGGCAGTCAATATCTATCAAATCGGTGGTCGGATCACCTTCATTCCTTCACCAAAAAATGTGGCCTTCCAAGGAGAGTCAGTTTCACCTATTGCATAGTCTAGAGAGAGAGAATGATGGTCAACGCTGGTCAAAGTTCCGATCTACAGTTGTAGCCCTAAAATCTACATCCTTCCCTCCACACATGTGAGAGAAGAGTCTTTTCTATGCAGGAGAGAGAAGAGACTCTTTTTTGCGCATGAGAGAGAGAGATGTGTTAAGAAGTGAAGTGTAGAAATGAGGAGAACACTCGTATTTATATGAAAAATTTTGGGGTTGAATAGATGAGATTGTTGGGCTTCTGAGCCTACATAAGTTGTTGGCCGACTTTGACAATTAGTCCATAATCAAAATAAATTCATATATCCATAAATACTTATTTGAATCGGATGATATTTAGATCAATCCTACACCTCTCGATGATATGAATCTAGTAAAAATATTATCATCCATGAATAAGGTGAGCCATATGAATTTTGGCCCTAGTTACCAATTTTAACACTCCCTCTCAACTAAGGAGAACTTCATCTATAATCTGTCGAACCGTCACTGCTATCCATCCATCAAATGCACTATCCTATATGGCTTGACCCTTCTTTCTCTGCTCTATTTTGCTTTTCTCTACTTGGTTCTACTCTACTTTTCTTGAATTATGAAGAAGAAGAAATGATCGATGATGTATCATACCATCCTTCACTGACTTGAAGTCAGTCTCAGAGTGTGTACCACTCTCGTTGGTCCCAGACCAGTATCATTGATCTCGGATCAATGAAGGTCATCCTAGAATACAAAGTAGGGTAGATACAATGATGCGTCCATCGATACTACTATGGTCCTTATCCTCATTTCCCTACTTATTGATCAGATGAGAGGTACTTCCCATGAGTCCTAGACTACATGGGTAGGATGCTTCAAGAGGAGAACTAATCATCTTGTCCACAGGAGAGCGAATCATGTTGTCCATAGGAGAGTGAATCATCCAGTCCAGTGGATGCCATGGAGAACTAAACATCCTGGCCCATAGGAGAACAAATAATCATGTTCCACAATTTCCATGGAGAACACATCATCTAGGCCCACAGGAGAAATAATCATCGTATTCCATAGTCACCACTTGGTGTCACAGGGGAAGGTTGAATCTTTTACCCTGTACCAAGTTAACCAACAGGGGATGGTGAGTCACCTTGTGGTCATATGTCTCTCAAAGAAATACCTCGCACCCCCTGGACCTCCCAGAGATCAGTACATCATACTTGACCCTCATCAGAGGGTCTCTAAACGACACCAAGTCATTCTCAGAAAGTCAGGAATTTGACCTTTCCTATGGGCTTTGTCAAAATGTCGGCGACCTGTTCATCTATACCAATATGTTGGAGCCTTATTGCTCCTCACTGCACCATATCTCTAATATAGTGGTAAGTGATATCGATATGCTTGGAGCGATCATGAAATACGATATTTTCTGATAAATGGATCCTGATCTGGTTGTCACATAGAATCACGGTGGTATCCAATGTATATCCAAATAGCTTACTAAAGAGCTTTCGCAACCAAACTGCGTCATAGGAGGCCATGCTAGCCGCAATATACTCTGCCTCAGTGGTGCTCAAAGCCACTGACTTCTGCTTCCTACTCATCCAGGATATCGAAGCAGATCCCAAGGAGAAACAACACTTGGAAGTGCTCTTACGGTCCACCACATTGCCTACCCAATCAGCATCAATATATCCAAGTAGTCTGACATCTCTGATAGTGTGTCTTAACCGATAAGTAATTGTGCCATGAAGATATCTCAATAGATTCTTGGAACCAATCCAATGTATGTGGTGAGGTTCAACTATATGTTGAATCAATATGTTGACTGCAAAGCATATGTCTGGACTGGAGTTCACTAATAACATTAATGCTCCGATGAGTTGATGATACTTGGTCATATTTTGTAAAATAGGTCTAGAAACACCACTGCTTAACCTTTTGAAGTCAAGCTCCATCGGAATAGTTGTGGGCTTATATTCCACCATAATTAATCTTTCCAATATCTTCACCACTTATTTTCCTTAAGATAGGAAAATTTCCTTGGCTTCTACCAAACTTCAAGTCCTAGGAAATAGTGCATCAGTCCTAGGTCCTTCATTTCAAATTTAGAAGCCAATCCCCTCTTACATTTGTGAATGAGATGGTCTGCACTTGTTAGAAAGAGGTCGTCAACATACAACACCAGTATGAGAAGTTTTTCATCTTTAGCCTTGAAGTAAACGTTGGGATCGGCTTCACTCCTAGTGAATCCCAACTTCATCAAGTAGCTATCGATCCTCTCACACCATGTTCGGGGTTCTTTCTTCAGCCCATAGAGGGCCTTGTTCAACCTGAACATATGATATTTTCGTTCATAAATCTCAAATCCTTCGGGTTGCTCCACGCAGACCTCTTCTTTGATTGAACCATGCACGAACACAGTCTTAACATTCATCTGATGTAGTTTCCATCCTTGTTAAGCCATAAGGGCTATTATCAAGTGGATGGTGGTATATCTGGCAACAGGTGCAAATATCTCATCATAGTCTATACCTTCCTTCTAGGAGAAGACACGAGTGACAAAATGAGCCTTATACTTTTCTATACTTCCATCAATTGCATGCTTTATCTTGTAAAGCCATTTAGAAGTGACAATTGTCTTGTCTAGGGGTCTAGGAACCACTTCCAAGACATCATTCTTCACAATAGACTCATATTCTTTAGTCATAGCATCCTTCCATACTTGATTCCTCACGACATCTGAGAATTATGAAGGCTCATTTTGAATGATCATGCTCATGATGGTTAGGTATCCTTGATACATGTTTTGTTTCTTACTTTCACTGAAGGTTCCTCGAGGTGTAGCATGTCCTTCAGCATCATCAAGTGTCCCCCTAAGCTATGAAGGCCTCTTCCTAGAAGAGGAAGTCTCAGGTGGAGGGGATCAATAGGATCCATGAGTTCTTCCACATCGGGCATTGTTTCATCATCTTTTTATTTAATTTCACTAGTGTCAGCTTCTTGAGAGCTCCTCACAGTAGGAATATTTTTCACCTTGCTAAGAGCCATCTCTTCATCAAAGGTGACATCATGACTAATCACGACTTCCATTTAACTAGCTGCATAGATCCTATATCCCTTAGTATTTTCATTGTAGCCCACAAAGATTCATTTCTTTCCAGATGCACCCAATTTGTTCCTTTTCTCTTTCGGCACATGAAATTATACAGGGCTCCCAAAAATTCTAAAATGAGATACATTAGGTTTCTTAGCAGTGAACATTTCTTTGGGGGTCTTGGAAACCAATGCTTGATGGGGGAATTGGTTTTATACATATACGACAGTGTTTCCAACTTCGGCCCATAGAAACTTTGGAAGTCTTTGATCATGCAACATAGCACAGACAACTTCTATAATTGTATGGTTCTTCCTTTCCACCACACCATTATGTTCATGAGTGTACGGTGTAGTAGTCTCCATCTTAATGCCAGCCTCTTTACAAAAGTCATGAAACTCATTAGATTCATATTCAGTCCCATTATCAGTCCTTAAGATCTTGATCTTCTTCTTGGTTTGATTCTCGATCAAGGCTTTGAAGTGTCAAAACCAGGAGAACACTTCATCCTTCTTTTTCAAGAAGTATATCCAAGCTTTAAAAGAATAGTCATCTATAAAAGTGAGGTAATATGAATATCCTCCCAAGGATTTCATAGGCATTATACCAGATATATCTGAGTGAACTAACTATAATATATCAGAGGTCTTGATTTGGCTTGAGGGGAATGGTCCCATTTTTAGCTTTCCTTTAGGACAAATGGGACATACACCTTCTTGCTCGAATTTGAACTCGGGCATCTTGGTCACCATTTTTCTTACATCAAGTAGAGCTTTATAATGAAGGTGAGCAAACCTCTAATGCCATAGTTCTTACTGAATGTGCCACAAGACATGACACCTAGCGGAATTCCTCTGACCTGATATAATGAATCAACTCGAAACCTAAGAGTGAAGGCATCTTTAATATTGTTTTTCCATGCACGTACCATGCCATCACTGAAAGCCACCTTGTAGCCTTTGTCTTCCATTGCCAAAATGGACACCAGGTTCTTTTTGAGATCAGGTACATATAATACATCCTATAGGTGGATTGTATTACCTTGATTCAATTTAAGAGAGACATTTCCTACACCTCTCATGGGATATTTCATATTATCTCCAAGGAAAATTTCCAGGTTGGTTTCTTTCTCTATTTTATTATGAAGAACTTCTTTGTAACCAGTGAAGTGCCTTGAGGCACCACTATCTGTAAGCCAATTTCCTACCGAGTCTGGAGTAGGGGTATATAGAGGAGTTGGTAGATAATATTCATCCTGTTTATTTTCAACAATGTTAGATTCATACCTGGAATTTCTTGCCTTCTTGAATTGTTGTCCTCTTCCTTGATTTCCAACACACCTTTTACCTCGTCCATTTGACTAGCCATTTCTTTGATTGCCTTGAGAGGGATTTTGATCATCATCCTAGTTTAAGTTCCTTTTATCAAGACAGTCACTTGCATAATGACCTAGTTTATTGCAATGGTAACTTCGTCCTTTTCCACCCTTTGGTCCAATCTTCCTTTTGGATTTGGACTTGGAATTATTTCTTCTTTCAGCATGAGAAGAAAAGGCAGCGGGATGACCTTTAAGTGTGGGCATTTCCTATTCTTCCATTCTTGCTTCTTCTTGAATGCATCTAGCCGTTAATTCCTTAATTCCAGCAATTAGATTATTATTGAGGAGAGTAGTCTTGAATATATACCATTCAAATGGTAGTCCTCCAAGAGTTGTGAGTGCCATTTCTTAGTCAGGAATTACTTCCCCAATAGATAGGATATCGTTCTTGATCTCAGTGATTCTTAAGAAATAAGCTTGTGTATTTTCATCTTTTCCCTTCTCAATTTCCTTCAGCTTATTTAAAAGAAATATAACTTGATTTGCATCATACTTTAAATAAGCTCACTTGTCTATTATAGATTTCATTGGAGGTGTTTAGCTTAGAAACATAGGCCACCAAGTGCTTGTTGATAGAGTCTTTCATGATCTTCTTTTCTTTGAATTCTCCATATTTCCATTTGTTCCTAGTAGCAGTGGGTGCATTTGTTGGAGGTTTAACAATATTTCCTCTCACATTCTCCAACACTCCCTGATCTTCTAAAGTTAGATCAAGAGACATCTTATATCTGTGATAGTAAAACTTCTCACGGAGCTTGTCTTCGGTAGGGAAGAGTGTTGAGGACCCCAGAGTTCTTTTAGGATAGCCTTGCCAATCTTCTCTTTAGTGATTGCTCTTGCTCTTGCTCAGGCTTTGTCTTCACCTATGCTCTGATACCATGTTAAGTTATGGTATGTTCTATGCTTAGCGAGGTTTACTTATTTTTCTTATTATAATTAACAATCACATGTACAATCACATGTAGAGTGAAGAATGAACATTAAACGATCGACAGAAAACAAGCCAAGACAAGAGACACAAAATGTGGTGGCTAGCTAGGGACAAACCCCAATATGGGGAAAACCTTTGATCAAATCTTCTTTTATCTTCAATAATTTAGCATAGATAAATAATACAAAAATCTGATTTACATCAACAGCAAAAAACCCTAGATCAACCCTAAACTAAGGCAATTGATATTTTTCAAATAGGTGGTCGGATCACCTTGATTCCTTCAAAAAATGCAGCCTTCCAATAAGATTCAGTTTCACCTATTGTGCAGTCCAGAGAGAGAGAATGATGGTCAACGCTAGTCAAAGTTCCAATCTACAGTTGCAGCCCTAAAATATACATCCTTCCTTCCACATGTGTGAGAGAAGAGTCTTTCCTGCATAGGAGAGAGAAGAGACTCTTTTATGTGCAGGAGAGAGAGAGAGATGTGTTGAGAAGTGAAGTGTACAAATGAGGAGAATATTCCTTGCATTTATATGTGAAACGTTGGGGTTGAATAGATACGACTGTTGGGCTTCTGAGCCTACATAAGTTGCTGGCCGACTTTGACAATTAGTCCATAATCAAAAGAAACTCATATCTCCATAAATACTTATTGGAATAAAATGATCTTTAGATCAATCCTATATCTCTTGATGAGAGGAATCTAGTAAAAATATTATCGTCCATGAATAAGGTGACCCACATGAATTTTTGCGCTAGTTTTCAATTTTAACAAAGAAGCACATCACTAGAGAGTCTAACACATGAATCCTTTGAAGAATTTCCTTTTTTTTCACTAATCAATCCATCAATTGAAAATAGTACAATAGCATTTTAGAATGCAGAAGTCCACTCAAAAATCAACGCTTGATATCTCTAAAAGAGAAGTATTTATAAGATATTTACAAAAAATCATTTCAAAACCAACTATTATGTATTTATGAATTCCTAAACTAAATCTACCTAACTTATTACAAATATTTAGGAAAATTTGAACTATTTGAAGTGGTGGCACTAAATTTGTGTGATTGCTAAATGTCTTGCCCATCGAATCGTACTATGTTGTTGATGCTGAGTTGTATGACCAAATCCTTTGCTTACTCCAGTAATTCACATAATTTATTGCAGCACTGCTCACTTGGGATAGATCTCTTTAGCAACTTTCTGCAAACCTCATCCACTTTAGTATATTTAGAAAATGTTGGTTTGGAAATGAATATGTGTTTAATTTCATATTGAATGTCTGGGTCATATGCTAATGCTTCCAAGAATGATTTTCCTGTCTTGCCGATTCTTCCACTTGTAACTTTGGAACTGTCTTTAGCCTTGATCATTAATATCTCAATGTAATCGAACCATCTACTAAGCTTATCATTTATTATGAATAAATTAGGAAGTCCCTTCTTATATAGGGCTTCCAGCTTTTTGAAGAATCTCTATAGGCCAATGTCTATAGTTTAACACTTTTCTTCAAGCCGCCTTACCAAATTTCTCCTAGTCAACACCTTATTGAATTCTATTATACTTTTTGTTCTATCTTGAATCTCCATCTCTTCTAATTCCTGTTTTTTTTAGAGTTGAGGAAATTGATGAGCTTAGTAGCTTCACTGGGTTTGTCACCCAAGTATTTCCTGACTTATTCAATGGATTCATTGGATCTTTCAATCAATTCCTACTACTCAAATATAATTAGTATAGAAGGCTAGATATATATCATATATTCATTGATCTGTTTCCAAATATTTTCTTTGACCTGGGCCAAGGTATTATCCATGGCAATGTCCTTTTCCATCTATTACAATCTCTAGGAAAGTTTTTGGGATTCTTGTACTTATGTTAAGAGGGAATTCTCATATTTTGTATTCTTCTCTTATAAGGTCTTCACATCCTGTCTTAAATTCCTTATTTCTTCTCCTTGCATAGAATTTTTTTCCATGGATTCATCCAAATTAATAGAATCACCTACAATTGATGTGGGAAGTATTATAGAAGATGATGTTCCTATTGTTGTAGTTGATGTAGGAATTCTCGTTTGAGGTAGGGATGAAATTAGAACTACACCAAGAGGAACTACTAAAAGTTGAGAGTTCTACTCCTCTTTGATCAACTTGTCCATCTCTGCTTCCATCTCCTTGATCTACGCACTCTGCTCCACCAGTGGCTTCAACATTTCTTCTTTTTATAATTTTGTCTCTCTTAACTCCTTTTCCCAGGGATCTTCAGTGGTAGGCAACTTCAATTTTTTCTTCAGTGTTTCTATGTCAACATTATTCTTCTTAATAATTTCTTCCATGGCCTTTAAATTACCTAGATCAAACCATGATTTGATCACTATTTCTTCCCAATATTTAATTTTGTTGTCTTTAGGAAGAGAGGAAAGTTCCTCTAATTTGAGTTGGGATTGAAAATTGTTCAAAGAAAGATGTAGTTGGAAACAGTGAGGGCATTCTATTTAAATATTGAGTAGACAATCTATCTTGTTTTCCTATGCATGTCCATTTGATCCAAAGGATTAACATCCTTTGCCTCAAACTCAAAGGTACTATGCTTGAAGTTAGTTGTTGATTTTTGTTGTGGAACTTATGCATGTAATAATGCCATATGCATTCTTCCTTTTTATGTGTCATAGGCTGAAATGAGCCTATGCTGGATTGAGGAAGGCCTCTTCTTGAATTGAGCAGAAATGTTGTCATGAAGAGCTTCATTCCTCTGTTTAATTTCTTTGTATTTCTGGAAAATATCTATCTTCCTTTGTTCTCCGAATGTCTCTGGTGTGTGAGGTGTTGTAGCAAGATTCCCTTTAGTAGTTGAGGATGATGGAGAATAAATGGCATTGTTGTCAAACTTCAAAGTTTGAATTCCAGAGAGTACAATGGTACCCTATGTTTCCTCAAGTTGTATGAAGTCTATCTTAGAACTTGTCTTAGTATTCTTTGTGTAGACCTTGAATTCTTTGGCTGACAATTCTGTGACTGAAGGAGATTCCTCCTCTTGTTGTCTCTTCTCATTCTTTTCCCTGGGTATAGGAGTCTCTGAGGCAGTCTTGGAAAGAACCTACTCTTTGGCATGTTCCCTACAAAATTATGTTGGTTCATGTATGTTATAGACATATTTGAGCACTTCAACCCCAATATTATATGTCAATAAACTAGGGCTCATCAACCCCTAAAAGAGTTGTTTGATACCCTAAAATAACATGGTCATTTTATTACATCATTCCCTAGAAGTTCCAACTAAAAAACCATCCAGAAATGGCCTAAATTGAACCATACTGACTGCTACACTGGCTAGGTGTGATGCATACTGAGTGGTACGCTGCTAAAGTGCGATGCATACCGATTAGGCCTTTTGTAGGGTGTGATGGGCGAGGATGGACAAATGTTCGAGACAATTTGCTAGGTGGTTGATCATGGAATCTTCCAGAAACTTCTCCTATGATAGTTGCCTCCCTAAATTCTCCCAAGGATGAGTAAGAGATCCAAGAAATCTCCAAGTGGAACCAAATGTAACAAGTAGAATGACACTAATCAAAACCCCAGAGATGACTCACACCCTTGCACACATCTATAAATGGATCCCTCATCTAAGAGATCTGGAGGCTGGAATTTTGTGAATTGCAAGGAAGTGCTAATAGTTTGTATTTGAGGAAAGAGCATTGTACTGTTAGTGCGATCTTGCTATTTCATGAGGTGAAGAGGGATTGATGTTGGGAGGATGATGGTGGATTAGACAACTAGGTTCTAATTCTCCCTTCTATTCAATAAGTTCTTCAAGTTTTCTTCCATATGATTGTGCAATTGTGAATGTTATCATTTGTGAATGATATTGTATGTTCCTTATATATCTGGTTCTATAATGGTTATGATATAATAGATCAAGATGCTTTGACGGTTCTTTGTTACTGTGTTTCTACAGGTACTCTCCAAGAGGGATAAGTATGGGGAGGAGCTACAAGCTCTGTCAAGGGGGAGAGAGATCAAGCAAGGGATTAAGTGGAAGATATAGGTTGGTTCCTTTGTCTTTCTCTTATCTATTATACATAGAAGAAATCGTGAATTGATTTAAACTGTTGTCTCTAGGGTAGTTGTCAAACCTAGAGGGCTAGTTGTTTGAAAAGACACTAGTTTTCCCAGAAACAAAATGGTGACTTGACTGGGGAACGAATAGATGTTTGTTTGTTGTTATTGTTTGTTTTATAAACTATAGATAGAGCCTAAAGTTAGCTATATAGCCTTTGAACTGCTCTTGCTTTGCAATTGCATAGTAGATGAATGTTCCTTCAGTCAATCTCTAGTTTAGTTTATGAATTAAACATTTGACTTACAAGAATTCTAGATTCCCTTTTTGATAGCTTGGTAACCTCTCAAGACATTCATTTGTACTTTCCTCTTTACTGTCCATCATAGCTCAGCTTAACTCACTGAATTCAACTACATATTTGAGTGAAAATCCACTTGAGTTGTGCTCCCTGGCCCGTCGCACTGTCTGTCACTGTAAACTAGTATGCATCACACTTCCTAAGTGTATTAGGTGTGATGCATCCCGGTTTCTCTGAAGCCCAGGTGCGATGAATGACTAAACCTATTTCCATTCTAGAAATTTGGGGTTTTTGTCCTTCTTTTCAGTCTTTTTTAGTAGTTTTGCTACTCTTGAATAGTAATTCCTTGTTGAAGCCTGCTTGCATCACATAGATCATCCTCCATAGATTAGGATTAGTAAATGCTTTTATGTATTCTTCCATCATTTACAATCCTTGGTAGAAAAGTTTCTTAAATCAGTTTGTCGCCTGGTACAAAAAGTGTCATTTAGTCTTCCTTTCTTTTTTGAAAAAGAAATTGTCGAAAATGTTTCTTTGAGTAAAATATTTCAGATCTTTGTTACATTTAGTTTTCCTTTTTGGCATTTTTTACATTAAGGGGAATGAAAACAAATGCAAGCATTTGCATTTTCATTTAGTTTGTGTACAAAAAATGATTTAGGAAAGTGCATTCGTGTGTGCTCTTTTCTCTTTGTTTGAAAGAATTGTAATTTTCTTTCCCTAGTAGCTAGGATTTTCATTGTTCAAAATAAACAAATATTGTTTATCATTGTAGATTGCATTTTAGGAATTTCAAATCAACATCATGCGGTGAACCATTGAAAGGAAAACTTTAAAGAAGATCAACTCTAAAATAAATTTCAATGAACCTAACAATGCTTTGGAACTTAACACAACACATCTAGAGGTCTAGGCTAGAGACACATTCCAACGTCGTAAAAATAAGTAACTATCATTTTCATTCAAGGTTGGGTGATTCCTCCTCCTTGATACGACAAGTGCTATAACGGACTTGTGCTCCCCATACCGTCATGTATATATTGGGAGACCACAATAGACTTATATCCTTTATCCATAGGAAGCTAAGTCTACCACCCTATTGATCACAATGCACTAAACACAACATTTGGGAAGATTGACTGCTATACATAAGTCCTTGGTAATTTCTTTTCAATTTATCACCAAGGTGTATATTGCAGTTTTGTGATTGGTTTGGCAATCCCTTTGTCTAGATTTTCCAGAGTAGTCACTTTTGTTCCTTTTCAACTCTTTAAAAGAAAAGGTCCATCTAAGAACTTGTCACTTCAGGCTCATTAAAAATCAAAGGGGACTAGATTCATCTTTAGCTTCTTCTCAACTCTTAAAAACTAAAAAAGCAAAGTTGTGTCAAAGCATCATTAAAATTAATTTAATTCGGAATAACATCATTTTCCCTTAATTTTGAGTTGATCAAGTAATCTGAAATCGTGGAATAAAGTCAATCAAAACCCCTTCATTCACGGAGACTAGCGAGTCAACCATCTTTGACTCCAAAAACGAAGCCATTTTGGGTAAAACAGTGTCATTTAACTGAGTCCAATTCATCTGGTTTATTTGAAACTTTTGTTTCAACATCGTAAGAGACTACAGTTACTCTGATAATTTTTGGTACATCTACCTTTAGAGAAGAAGTTCCACAGTTACAAGAGGACATTAGAACTTATCCTAGTGTAATGATAGGCACTTCTATACTTGAAACGTCTCCATCTAGAGTTGATCCAGAGACTGAAGTTCACTTACCTGAACATTTGGAAGTCCAGTTTCAGAATTCAAAAGGTGTCACCCCTCCAGTATATGTCACTGCAGAAGCTATACCTTCTTCGGCTCCAGAAATCTTTTACGGACCTTATGGTCTACCTCTTCCTCCTGGTCTGATTTCTATAGAGGAGATAGTAGAGGATCCCCCATCTAGTACCCCGTTACATTTTGGAACTGGGATTCATTTGTATCCTTCTACTCTTGAGTTTGGTTATTTTAATCATCCCTCATCATAAGTTCCTGTCGAATCGCTAGGAAATATTTTGGACAGAGTAAACATGTCTGAGAAATCATCAACATCTAGGACTGTGTCATCTAATACAACTATGGCAGGACTTCCTGCTGCCATTCCTACAATGTTTGTTAGTGTACCATCTGTTCCAACTAGTTATCAATCACTAGCGTGAGTCCACTTAGAGGCCGCTTCAGCAACATGGTCTACTCCTATTTATTCATCTGGAGTCCCATCAGGTATTTCTTATGTTGAAACTCAACAAACTGATCCTACATGCCAGTATCAACTTAGGCAGACCAATATTCAAAGACCGATATATCCTTTGAACATTGGACTACTGTCATATGGAGGGCAATATGCTTTTTCATTGTTCCCTCCTGGGGAACAACCATGTGAGAGTTTACAACAAAATTCAGGTCAAACTTGAATTACATCTAGTGGTTGGGTACCAATACTGCCACAACAACCAAGGGTTGTATATTCAATGCAATCGATCCAACCTGTGTCAAATATTCCCACTACACCTGCTATTGTGACTTTGTTGCAAGTATAATCATTACCTATTGTGTCTCAACCTCAAGTCTCTCAAGTTGCAATACAATAACCTCTTGTCTCTATGGCTCAATCGCAACTTCAGGTTAGTGATTCCTTACCTTGAACAACTCGGGCTCAAATGGGTATTATCACTCCACATCTTGGTTAATCTTCCAGTATTGGGCAACAACAAATGGTCCAACAACCATGGCTGGTACATACCAACAACTGAAATTCCAGTAAGCCCAACCTCAGTTTGGGCTTGGTCAATATCAAACCTACCGAGGACCTGAGCAACAAGGCTTTGTAGGTAATGGATAGACACATTTTCAAAACGGTTATCAACATCCACACTGTACTAGTTATGTCCAATAGCCTTATCAAAGTTACCAACATCAAATACATTATGCTAGTATGCAAAGACCTACTACTCAGGAGATTCCATCTTATCCTGGGTATGCTTCACTTAATCTGAATCAACAGTTTCCTTTTGTAGCAACTCTAGAATTACTAGATTTGAACTGGCTAACAAATGATCCAATTGCATATGCCCCTTGGTGGCCAGTGATTCATCATAAACTTCGCTTTGATATTCCTAAATTCAATGGAAATCCAAGTGAAGATCCATCGAATCACATAATGACTTTTCATTTGTGGTGCTCATCTAACACCCTGAATGATGATTCGATTAGGCTTTGCCTTTTGCAGAGAACACTCACTAGTCCAACAACGAAATGGTATATTGAATTACCTAGAGATTCATTTGATAACTTCAGCACTCTCACCACTACTTTTCTAACCCACTTTTAGTTACCCATAAGATACGAAATGGGAACAGAACTCCTTACCAACTTTAAACAGACCACAACCACTCACATATCTGATCATATTCATGAGTGGCAACGTCTTCGTTGAATGGTAAAGACGTATGTTCCTGATCAACTTTTAGATGAGTGGTTTATTAAGTCATTATTTCCATCTATCACTTAGGACATGGTGAAAGGAGGAGTTGTCACTGAAGAGCAAGTCATTGCTCATGCCCAATATTTAGACTTGATCTATACTCAATTTGGTACACTCTAGAACAAAATTCCTGACGCTCCTAGACCAGAATTTTCCATTGGATCCCCTCCTAAATTGAATAGGGACCCTCATGTCGGTGACAGCATGATCGGTGCCTCAAGCACGTAAACTGCAAAGGCTCTATCTGGTAAATATCTTTGTTTCTAGTCAGAGTGTAAATGACAAACCTCTTTCCTCAGAGATTAATGCTGTGATCTAACAAGGGCAAGAATCCAAAGCAACTAGGGGGCAAGAAGAAAGGGATTAAGTGGAAATTCCAGGTTGGTTCCTTTATTTTTCTCTTATCTATCATACATAGAAGAAATCGTGAATTGCTTTAAACTATTGTCTATAGGGTAGCTGCTAAACCTAGAGGGCTAGTCGATTGAAAAGACACTAGTTTTTTATCTTAGGTTGAGATATATGGAGAGAAATCTGGGATCCGCCAATCAACGTATCCCTTTTGAGGGGAATCCTAGTTCATTTTCTTCTTGGGGAAATATTAGTTCTCCATATATGGCCACTTTGTCCCTCCTGGGGATTACAATTGGCATGCCAGTATGGTTGTTCTCAACCTCTGTGGTTCAAAGTACCGTGATTCCTCTGCAATCAAATTAGCCTCTAGTTAATACTGAAGTTGAACCTTCACCTTCTTCTTTGTTTGTTTCTCCCTCCCCTTCTTCCTCTTTGCTTGGTGAAAGTAGTGATGCTAGTAACTGAGTGGTTAAGAAGAAGAAAAAAGGGAACGAGATGGAGAAGAAGACAATTTAGCAAGGGGGAAACCATGCATCATCTGATGAAAATACACACATTAGACTTTCCAAAGCCGAATTTCCATCCGTAGTTTTTGTAGGTGAACATTTTTCTCGAGACTGTCCTTGCTTTCCTTGGATCTTGAGAGAATGGTCTCCCTGTTCACATCATCCTGTGTCATCAAACTTTGGAAATCATGTTGATAACACACCTACAACTAGTGATAGTAAATTTCATGGGCAGACGAGAAAGGTTTGAGTTCGATGTAGGTTGTGTGAAGGAAACCATACCCTTCACCTTTGTCCCTTTTTGGATGAAGCCAAAAGAGCGTTGGATAACTGTCTTGCATCACGTAGTGACTTCCATCTGGCTACAAGAAACTCTCCCCAAGTCCTTTACTAGTTGAAAAATTGACTGAATTAAATCAACCATCGGTAGAAACCGCTCTCTTTGAAAGTGAATCTCATGAGTCTATACCCGACCAAATTCAATCAGTCGAGGTGACAGTTGACCCAATTTTACCTTCAGAAAATCGTACCCTTCCTGAAGAGAGTGAAAATGATACCATTCAAATTCTCTAAGTTTTTTACTTCAGATTTTGATGAACTTGGGGGCAATTCACCTGTTCCTTCACAACAGGAAGAAAATCCCCTAGCTCTAGGAGTTAATTCACCCATTTATTCGGTACCCCCTCCATGTAATCTAGCCACTTCTTTTGATTGGAATCGACTAGAAAGATCCCGCCTTCCTTCTTATGTACCTTTTCAAATCATAGTAAAAGTTTACAAAATGATCATGTCTGGAACTATCATAGATGAAGGTGCATCACTGAGTATCCTTTCCTCAACTGCTTGGAAAGAGCTTGGTTCACCATCACTTATTCCTATTACACAAAATTTGTTAGGCTTTAACAAAGGAACCAGTTGACCGTTAGGGATCCTTCCTAAGTTACCAATCACTTTGGGAAGGAAAACCGTTCATCTGAATGTAATGGTAGTCCCAGGACCATTAGATTACAATATACTCCTTGGACGTGATTATGTTTATAACATGGAGGCTATTGTTTCAACACTCTTCCGAGTGATGTGTTTCCCACATGAAGGCAAGATTGTCACCATTGACCATCTTTCATTTCTAGGCCCAAGCATAGCTCCAAGTCAATCATCATCCCTAAATGGTCATTTTACATCAGTTGTATGTCTCAAACCTTCATTCCATCCACCTGATTGCCATGAATATTTTGGTGAATGTAACGAACCTTAGGGGGAATTCACCCTTGTCTATTCTACAAATTGACCCAGCTGAAAATATAAGTTTTCCTATAGGTTATGTGACTGGTTTGACACACCATTCACCTTTTTCTATTCTGCAAACGATGCCAAGGAAGTGTTTTGTCTATTCTATGAACGAAACCATCCTACCTAACCACAGTAATTTCCATATGGCTACTGGAGACTCTCCTTTTCATCATGCTGGCCACAAGAAAATAATTTTCAATTTCATCTTTAATTTTTAGTTTTTGTCATTTCTAGCTTTTTAGTTTTGTTATTTCTAGCTTACGTAAAAAACATGAAACTGACACCAAGCATAGTTCCCCCACGGTTCAGGCTCATTAAAAAATGAACCCACCTTTGGTAATTAACCTTTGTGATTACCATGTTATCAACCTTTTGAGCCTTGGTTGTGTACCTCCCATCACCTCCATTATTTTAGCCGATCATATGCTTCCACTTGGTTGTTTACCCTTTTTGAGGAACAATTGCGATGAGAGGTCTTGTTAGCCAACCTCTTCACAAAAACCACCATGTTTTGAGAAGTTCGATGCTTACCTAGAACCAATTGCTACCCTAGAAACCACTCATTTCTCAAAACGAGTCTCCTTTAAACCCTTTTCAGACTCGTTAAATATTAAAATATTGTCGAGCACTGGCCTTTCCAGCTCATTAAAGTGATTGGAAATGTCATCCCTCCTGTATATTTTTAACTTTTTCAGATCTGAGGGATTATCTCACGAAAAAGATCAAGTGCTTGTCTTTTTCGGCTCATTAAAGTGATCAGAAAAGTCACCCCTATTGTATTATTTTATCCTTTTTCAGACTTAAGGGATTATTCTATGAAAAATAACTTCTGGAGTTTTCTTTTCATCCCCTTTCAAACTCTCTAAACATGAGAAGGACTGAGTTATCCTTGTTGTTGAACTCATTAAAACAATAGTCACAAACATTTCCATTCTAAACAAGAACAAGTTTCACTGTCGCTAGACTCGTTAAAACATAGCGACAGGTTTGACCGAAGGGCAAATTATAGAACAATCATATGTTATCCTCCTCAAGCTTGATGAAAATAAAGAGGTACTGGTCAGCAACGACTAGGGAAAAGGGGAAAAAACTTGAAGAAATTTATGGTAGCAGGTCACTCTTGAACATGACACTTTCATTCCATCACCATTATTGAGTCAGGTTGGGTTATTTCATTCACCATTCATCTAACCATTGGTCTTCCACACCATCCATCTTTTGGGGTTAACGCTCCCAATCCACCTTAGTGTCTCCGACATGTTCAAGAGAAGTCATTCAATTGAGAAACCATAATCAAGTTAATGCCTCATCCACTACAATACCTTCAACCTTCATTTTTCATGACTACCACTCCTGAACCTTGTGTCATCAGATCGTTTTCACCTCTAGAAGATCATTTGCTTCATTTCGTGTTGTAGATGTGGGATACATTAAGACCCTCCTATGATGAGTCACTTCTTGTCAACATCAACTCATTATCCAAGAAGTTGACTTAGAAACACATGTTTCAGTACTTTGAAGCTTGCATGCTTCATTGGCAAGTTTCTCACTTCTGGCGATAGGCTGACATCAATGGCTTTCGACAGAAAGATCTTGCGTGGTGTTCGACATCGGATCATATATTCACACCACATGAATTGTACTATAGTACCTTGAGGGTCATCATCATTAACGATGATTCCTCTCGTGTCTGTCAACAACTCACATTATTGGCTAGTAATCAAGCGATGTCTTTCCATGTTCGACTTCAGAACATCTCTTCACATGGATTGACTTATACATCGGGTGAAGATTGAATGAGTTTGAAGACCTCGGATCTAGTTTCATCCATTCGGGCTGTGATATATTTAGGGATATAAAGACATCAAATGTACAAATAAGTTGCACAGATGGTCATTGGAGCCAAGGATGATGACTCTACATCTGAAGAATCACCAATCTGCATCTGTAGACGACTATCTGATCTATGTACATGAAATGAATTTATAAAACTGAGCATGGGAATGCCCGCCTCAACTAGATCATGAAAATTATATTATGATGATGTATTGTATTATGTCTTATACAAGTCACCTTCTAGTTCGAAACCTCAAATCATCATGATAAAGCATTTCACCCGTCATCAGGATTTATGACTTCATGCTTTAGGGGGCAACTGTTATAGACATATTTGGGCACTTCAACCCTAATCTTCTATATCAATATAATAGGCCTCATCAATCCCAGAAAGAGTTGTTTCATACCCTAAAAGAACATGGTCATCCGATTACATCATTCCCCAAAATTTCCACCTAAAAATTCATCAAGAAATGGCCTAAATTGAACCATACTGACTGCTACACTAGCTAGGTGTGATGCATACTGAGTGGTACACTGCTTAGGTGTGATACAACTGATTAGGCCTTCTGTAGGGTGCAATGGGTGAGGATGGACAAATGTCTGAGACAGTTTGTTAGGTGGTTGATCATGGAATCTTCCAGAAACTTCTCCTATGACACTTTCCTCCCTAAATTCGCTTGGGGATGAGTAAGATATCCAAGAAATCTCCAAGTGGAACCAAATGCAACAAGTGGAATGACACTAATCAAAACCTTAAATATGATTCACACCCTTGCACACATCTGTAAGTGGATCCCTCATCTAAGAGATCTAGAGGTTGGAATTTTGTGAATTGCAAGGAAGTGTTGATAGTTTGTATTTGAGGAAAGAGCATTGTATTGTTGGTGTGATCTTGCTATTTCATGAGGTGAAGAGGGATTGATGTTGACTCAGACAACTGGGGTGTAATTCTCCCCTCTATTTAATAAAGTTCTTCGAGTTTTCTTCCATATGATTATGAAATTGTGAATGCTATTGTATGTTCCTTATATATTTGACTCTGTAATGGTTATGATATAATAGATCAAGATGCTTTGACAGTTCTTTGTTACTGTGTTTCTACAGTTACTCTCTAAGCGGGATAAATATAGGGAGGAGTTGCAAGCTCTGTCAAGGGGGAGATAGATCAAGCAAGGGATTAAGTAGAAGATCCAGGTTTGTTCCTTTATCATTCTCTTATCTATTATACATAGAAGAAATCGTGAATTTATTTAAACTGTTGTTTTTAGGGTAGCTACCAAACCTAGAGGGCTAGTCATTTGAAAAGGCACTAGTTTTCCCAGAAACAATGTACTTCCCTATTTTTTGTCTTTGGGTATGCACATAAGGAGTTTCCTTCTACTCCACTCTTAGGTTAGAAATAACCCCAAAGGGGTTATAAGACCATCACTACAAGAAAAGCATTCATTGGTGAGGGTCATACCTATGACAAACCTTTAAGGTCCATCACCAATGTCGCATATGATGATAGTCTTTAAAAAAGTGTTGTTGTAAGTGTATATAGTGATGGTCCTTTAAGGTTTGTCACCAAAGATATTTTGAATCACACTTTTGGTGGGGGTCATTAAAGGCCCATTAATAATTCTCTCTTTGGTGACACTTTTGGTGAGGGTCAAAAAATGTTCATCATCATTGATCATTCCAATGCGTTTTTTATGACACTATGTACCTGTTACTATATTTTTTGTCAAAATATAATGATTTAAGACCATTGTTGTGGAGTATTTTTCATTATGTGTCCAAGTTCATAGTGGTTATAATAGTCAATCAATTTGTTAAGAAGTAATTAGTGTGTATCATTTTCCTCAATCCATAAGAATATATTCTTTCTATGAGTCAACACATGATTCATCTCTATTAGGTTTATTATCTAGCAAATTAAATAAAGCTCCATTAGTGTGTGTAGGAACTATATTATTTAATACATAATCAAGCTCCATCAATTTTATTAATGAGAGATACCTAGCACTCCTCAACACTCATGGCACACCTTAACACGCTTTGGAATAGTACACTAACATTCCTTGGCATGTCGCATGTCTTGGAACATATTTGTACCTGGAACATCTTTGTACCTAGAACATCTTTCCATGAGTAGGATGCCCAAGCCATGTTGCCATGCCATAGCATAGCTTAGCACTCCCCCATCATGTGTTAGAATTCCTTATAGTCCCTAACATGCCTTGGAAATCCTTAGCATAATATTGCATTGACAAACATTAGCACTTGGCACACATTGGCACTAGGCATGTATTAGAACATATTATTAGTGTGCCTAGCATGCCCCTTTTGAAAAAGATAAAGTCTTGACTTATTGACCATCTTATGTGTTCATTTCCTTACATTTTATCTTTGTTATTCCTTTTGTTTCCTTCAAACTCCTTGATGCATATTGGCATACTTTGGCACCCTACACATCCTACCATGTCTTAGCACCTGGAATGCCTTGGCACTATTTGGCACATGTTAGCAAACCTCGATACTACCTAACAAACTCTAGCACTTCTTGAAATTCCATGATATTCCCTAGCATGCCTTACCCGTGCTTAGCATACTTTGTCACTCCCTCCTTGGTATAACAGTTAGCACTGATTGACACTCCTCGACACACCCTCATATTCATTCACTTCCATGCATTTTGACCTAGTGCTTCCTTGTGTTGTCCTAGTACTCCCTAACACTCCTCAACATGTATTGGCACTCTCTAGAACACCTTAGCACTCATAAGAGAATAATGAAAATTGTAACCAATGTTACCAGACTCGGAATAGACAATAAGTCGGTGAGGCAAAAGAGATAAGAGTTTCAATTGGATTGGGGAAAAATCGGCAAAAAATGGGAAAAAATCAGTGAATTCAATAAATAAAAATATGCACATATATTAAATTAAAAAATTCATTTTTCATTGATATTTAGTAAAGCCATGTCCAAACAATTAATAATATCAATATATGTCCAAAATATCATGAATTAATAAGCATCTCATATATGTTATGAGTCCAAATATGTTCCAAAGTATTGAGTCATGACTCCTAACTAGTGACTACATAGAACTAGAAGCAATTGCTTCTAAAAGTTTACAAATAACTGTATACTAATTAGAAAAAAATCAGTAACTAAGAGTCTAAGACTCTTAAGAGTTAGAACTAGAAGAAATTCCTCCCACTCATTCACTTTCTTGACTCTCAAAGTTCTTCAAGTAATGTAGGCTTAAAAGAAGAGCCTCCTCTAATTGGACCCAATCTGCTACATTTGTAGTTTTCAAATATATCTCTTCAAGGTCTATTGGTGAATGATCCAAACCTATCATTATCATGATACCTTGAAATTTCAATTTAAGTTTTAGTTTGAACTTTAATTTCTAAACTTTAAATTACAAATCAGATTATGAAACCTTCAAATTCAAGCTCTCACCTAGTATTTTCTTGTTGCAAAGTCATATATTGTAATGGAAAAATATAATGTCATTTAAGCACTTTTGTGTCAACCGGTTGTTCTTCTTAGAATTTATTCTCTCAAACATGCGCTAGTGGCACTCACAACCTAAAGCACTGCATGCTTGGTTTAAGATGCGAATGGCGAATCTCTTCAAATCTGGTGTATCACTACAAAATTTTTGCCACCAAAGACCTAGCAAGTGGCAAGGGTTCATGAGTAGACGTACTAAATACTAAATAGTAAAATCCTAAAAATACAACAAAATTTAATAAAACATTTAAAATACAAAATAAAATTTAAATAAATTTAATGAATTGATGAAGCCTTCAAGTCTCAAAGGGTACCTGGAAACATCTTAGACCTTTCCATATAACACTAGTGTATGAAAATAATTTAGCTGGTGCTCTATAATCCTATAGCTTGGAAAAGACACAACTTTGAAATTCTGGATCAGGGAAGCACCTTTCCATGCATGTCATAAGTCCTCTGCGAACCTCCCCGTCCTCATTAAATTTTCTCTTATCATAAAAATATTGTGGGTTTAAGAAGCACCTAGAAACATGTAAGGGGGAATGAAATTTCCTATCCCAACGTGCATCAATAATTTCCCAAAGAGGCATATAATTTGCCTCCTCATCCCCATATCTTGTTTTGATGGCCTCCTTTGCAAGGTCCATCACCTCATAAATGTAACCCATAGCGGGTTTGTCACCATCAACCATCCTGAAAGTTCAAGCTTTCAAATTTAAATAAATATGAAACATTGAAAATAAAAATAAGCTTGAAATGAAATTTAAAACATGAAAAGGTTAAAAGACTTTAAGTACCTGAGAACTCTAACAAGGCACTCCATCACAACAATAACCTCTTCGACATCTTTCCAGAAACTGTCATTAAACACAGGTGCAACAACTTCAATGATTTCAAGGGTCTTATAATGTTTATATTCCATCCACTCAAGTCCCAAGAACATCCTCTTCAGATTTATCTTTTCTTGAACCACAAATTACAAAGATATGAAATTTCTTATAAATCTAGACACTATAGGTTGAACAATTTATTTACCTTCAGTGTATTTTGTCATGGTGTTTGGGACAATAGTGTGGTTGTATAGGTATTTAGTTTGGATTTTTCCTTCTCCACAACCTCATGTATCCAATGAAGCTTACCAATGTCCTCAAGCATTAAATCTATGCAATGGGTAACACAATAGGTCCAAAAAATAATGGGGTGCCTAATCTCAAAAAGTCTACCAGCAACCATATCTGCATTATCAGTGACAATTTTGTACAACATGTTCTTCTTCCACTTCTTGAACGACTTCCTCCATCATTTCACAAATAAGTTTTGTAGTCTTAACCTTGTCTGAAGCATCCACTGTTTTGAGAAACATTGTAGCTAGTAGACAAGATACAAGGAGATTTATTAAAGTTCTAGTTCTTTGACATTTCCATCCATCACTCATGATGGTGCACCCCATTTCTACCCATGATGAACGAAACTCAAATAGCACAAGCATGACAACTTCAACACTTTCTAATAGCAAATTTGTCCTAATTCTCTCTAATGAAGGGGCTTTGAACCTTGGACCTGCAACAACAACTGCACCAATCATAGATTTCCAATAAGGACTTATGACACAGTGGAAAGGTGTGCCAGAATAGTACCAAAAGTTAGCAATGGCCTTCCTAATTGCTTGATTATGGATATTTTTTTACCAACTAGTGGTATCTAAGGTAGGTTGGGAAATAGGTTTTGTGCGGGGATTAAAAAAAGGGTGTTTATGTTTCCACCTCCAATGTTGAGTGCAGGAGGATTCATTTGGCCTTGAGTTTGACTTGGACTTGGAGGCATGTGTGCAAAACTTGGGAACTACATTGAGGATTCAATTGAGGGAGATGACAATGGGGTAGTGGAAGAAAAATTTTCAACTCGAAGAGTTCCTATTTCTTTTTTTTTTTTATTTTCTTTATTTGAATTATGCTGACTCAACATATTAATGACCAAGGTTGCTTGGTGTTTGACATTTTCGTCGACATTTTTGTATAGATCTATATCATGGCTGGGTATTTGTGCAATGCAGTACTTGAATCTATAAATGCCTCCACTACATTTCGCTTTGCAAAATTTACAAAGGAGCTTGGGGTCTTCAAGAATATTGTCACAATAAGCCCAAGAAAAGTCCTTCTCCCTTGACATAGTTGTTTTTTTGGACTTGTGTTTAAATTACAACTTCTGTTTAGATTTGGATTTGTGCCTTCTATTTAATTTGGCTCTTGTAAAAGACAATAAAAAATTAAAATTAAACATGTGATATTTAACTTTGCAAAAAAGAGGGCTGGTTTTAAAGGATATGAGGTTTTGTTAAGGATCAAAGAGGAGTATGTTCAGCCACACAACCACATTTCGACCTAATATATCATTATGACCTTGAAACACAATTAGGTATATATGAGGAAATGTTACCTAAAGGAAATATTATCAACATATACTGGATTGTAGTATTGAATTTGAAAGTTCATTTAGCATAAGACAACTGATAATCCAAAAGAGATTTTGGATAGAATCCTAAGTCTAAGTGGTCCTCAGAGAGGAAAAATGAAAGTCCAAGGAAGTTCCTAGAAATAGCCCCATGGTAGAGATCTTCTCATTTTGAATCTACTACAAGTTGAATGGGCTAAAATGGACTTAGGGTGCAGAAGTTATCACTCAAAGAAGATGCCCTTTGTTCCTTAGAAAAAGAGGCAAAATCCCCTAAAAATGACAAAAGACCCTTAAAAAGGGAAATCACATCCGAAAAAGGCAAGGGGATGGACTTAAGCGGAAGCAAAAGAAACCCCGATCCACCGATCCAATCAATCAAATCAGAGGCAGACACATATACGATTTCGAGACCCTGGAATTACTGATTGCAATCATGTGATACATAGATCGCCGATGATTGGATCGACGAATCGACATCGACAATGTACAGAACCCTTGGGCTGTGTGCAATGCGATATGCAATAAGTGATCGCGATGTGGAATCTCAGCCATCAGATCACGAAAGAAATGGATGGCTAGGATTGAATCGGTGATCGGCTATTGTCGAACCCAACAGATTTCATAAGCGTAGTCTATAAAATTTGAAATCCAAAAATTTAGATTTTCTGTGTATTAATGTTTTTCGCTGAAAAACTTGAAATACAAAGAAATGATGCCTAAAGATATAAAACGGACCTGAAGGGGAATTCTAAGCATGATTGCATAGAAATTGAGTTCCGTAAAGGCGGATTTCGGGTGGGCCTTAAGCGGTAAAAGGTTTTGGGCTGGCTTCGCCCGATCCCACAGACTAATTGAAACATGGCTGGTGGAGGAGAGAGGAAAATTGCCTTTTCAGGCGAGCAGCCTTCGTACTCCTAAGCTGCCTGAAATTCCATGATGACCATTGTATCGAAGATCACCCAGATCGACGGTGGAGATCGTGAAAACAGCCAAAGGTGGACCTGATACGATTATAGGGTGGATGCGATAAGTTTTCAAGTCTGATAAAAGGATTTTGTCGGGTTTTTCAGTGTTTCCCATGTATTTGGGATTTTGCCCAATACATTAATGCGATGTGATTTAATAACTAATGGTAGACTTGATAGGGATTTAGGGGCGATTTAAAGGAGTTTCACATCATGGAAACATGCCCAATAGTGTATTTTGCCAAAAATCTTTATGTAATGGAATTTTCTCAGTTTTCATATCTTTGTCTATCAAACGGCCCCAATTCCTTCTATAACTGCTCCTGACCATCATGCCACAGTGGAGCATGCATTTTTACAAGAAATGATGCATTTTTAAGTGATAGAGTTGCATAGGGACAATGAATCATAGAGAAATGGCTAGGGAAGCCAAAAAGCCAGAAAAGTACCTCAAAGGAGGCAGAGAGCTCGATAGAAAGCAGGCAGAGAAAGTTGCAACCTAAATATAAAGAGCAGAGAGAGAGCGAAAGCTACTATGAAGAGCAGCTGAGCGAGTCACTTGGAGGTGAAGTGAAAAGCCAGAGAGTTGCAGAGAGCCAAAGAAGCCAGAGTTGAAGAGCTAAAGCCAGAGCTGAAGAGCTAGAGCCAGAGCCAAGAGCTAGACCCAAGATCCAAGACCCAGAACCTGAGCTGAGAGCCAGAGTGAGAGTCGAGAGCCAGAAAGCTGAGAGATTCAAGAGCCAGGGATAAAATGGTGTCTAAACCCATTATTTCTATGTAAAACAATGGAGTTGAGCTAAGAGCTTGTAAAAAGGACTTTGTCATAATCCCAGAGAGCCTAGTTGAGTTGACTAGAGCTCACGGAGATGTAGCCCAAGAGTTTCGAGTGAACTCCTAATTAAATTTTTGTTCTATGTGTTTTTTTTTATTACTGCATTGTTCACTGTTATACATATGTTGTATCAACATAACAACAAAATAGTAAAAGAACCTAAATAGTTCTAAAACAAACATAAGCATACACCTTATTTTTCAAGCACATATTTAATTCTACATTGGTTAATCATAAAGAGTTGGGAATAAATAAGCTTTGGAAGTGGGAGAGGTTCTTGTAAGTTAGACAAGAAACCTAAGTGCCCCATTTTCAGATCAAGTGGTATCATAGCCTAAGATTGATTAACCACACCTTCAAAGAAGGCTATATCAACATGCTTGATTGAGAGAGCAAATATTGCTTGTCTAAAAGTTGTTTAAATAGTCAGAGGTTGATCGTATGCCTGTTTTGTACAATGACTATTGTTTGAGTTTGCAAAGGTGAAGAGAAATCTATTGATAGCTCAGTCTAGGAAGGACAAGAACAAATAAGGGCTACAAGCATTATTCTATCCCAAAGGACCTCAAAGAAATCCTTGGAGCATAAGAGGTTTGTTGCAAAAGGTTTCCTGATTAAGCTCTTCGCTAATCCTGTTTGAAGTTCTTTTTTTTATTGGCATAATGACTAGTTCTACAAGTGAGTCCTCAAATTCTTCTTTCTTCATCACAAGACTCTTTGATGAAGACATGAAGCAAGACTTTTCCACCATCATGGATATGGTGAGAGAAATGTATGAGGATGGAAGAAAGAGCAGCATACTTAGAGAGCAGTTGAATTCCATGAAGGAAGAGAAGCAGTTGCTTTCCGAAAAATTGAAGGAAATGGAGAGGAAACTTGATATTGAAAATATGAACCTGAAAAGGATGCATGAGTTGGAGACACACCTCTTTGTTGCCCAAGAAGCCTTAGTCAAGTATCATCTTGAAGAAGAGGTAAACCATTATAGTTTGTCTTCAAATTCCTCTAAGAATTCTTATATTGCTTCTTTTAAAAAGCATACCAAAGGCATAGGTTCCAAGCTAATGACCAAGATGGGCTATGAAGGAAAGGGCTTGGGAAAGCATACAAAAGGTATTGTTGAACCAATAATGGTTGAAGAAAGGCCTAAGTATTTGGTTCTTAGCTATGGGCAGTCTTATGGAAAGAGTTCCAAGGCTGCCATGAAGGCCACTGAAACAACTTCAGGAAGGAGTTGCATTATAGAGTGTAAATATTGTATTCAGAAAGAATGCAATAGCTTGAAACATCATTTGTAGGATGGAGGTGTTCAAAGGCACACACTTGAACCATAGAGTTGGGGAGACTTTGAAAGCCTTGATGAGATTGATGGTGTTCCAAAACGAGCCACTTCTTCATTCAATTCACCTCCTCATGAGGGAATAAAGTTGAAAGAAGCAGGTATAAATTTCGAAAAGCATGATAAATTTTCACATAGATATGAGAAAAGAATTGCATGTTCCTTTTGTGGTTTTGATAACCATCATGTTTTTATATGTTGGAAGAGAATGGCCACATACAGGAAAATTTTGAAGGAAAAGAAGAAAAATTCCAAAGGTCCATTGGACAAGGCAAATCATGTTGTCAAGAGGATGCACATGTGTTGCACTTACTGCCATAAGGAAGCGAATCTTGCTGAAAGGTGTTGGACTATGAATCCAGCAATGCTTCCACAAAAGTTGAAGAATGTGGAGAGAGAAGATGGTAGAAATGGAAAGGAATATTCCATGGATGATGTGTCTCAGGATGATTCACATGATGATGCTGATGTGCAAACAAAGCTAGTACCTTTGAAAGGGATTTGTAAGAAATGGTTAGTGTTCTTATCCAATTAAGATTGCATGTCTATTGATGCATATATTTGCATTTCTTTCTGCAACATTATATTTCATTTCAACTTCAAAACTATAATGTCCTTAAGTGAAAGTTGAAGGATGAAATGCATGCATGAGCATGAGATGCATGAACACAGGGATGTTGATGATTTCCTTGTTTGTGAGCATGTATGTGTAATTAGCTTTTAGGATTAACTGCTTTGACATGCATGTGATGCCATGTTGACTTGGGAGAAGTTAACTTGGTCTCCAAATGGAGATAATGATGAAGTGCTTCACCTTTTGAAAAAGAGTCCTAATGATCTTTTTCTACATCCTTGACTTGAAGGGTCATTTTTTTTAAAGGCATGTTTTGTGGGCTTGTTATCTATTCCATCATCTGTATGTAGATGAAAGACATGGAGGTGTTCACAAGCTATGGAATCTATTTCTTTTGTTGAAGCAGAAGTTTAGGCCATCCTGTTGTTTTTTGTATTTTTGTTGTTGACATCTTTTCAAACATGTACAAATGAAAGTTCAGTGTTGAAGATGACTTCACATTGGCTTGAGCCACCTTGGATCAATGATCAAGGTAGAAGAGTTCAAACTACCTTCTATGACCATTTCAACAGAATTTCTGCATGAAGGCAAGAAGGAAGACAGTTCTTCCCAGGAGAACCAGCACATCCAGAAAGGAAAGTAGTCAGAAACTTTGGTCCAGGGGCACTATGCAAGGCAAGTGTATGGAGGCTAAAAGAAGAGGGTGTTGTTACTCTCATTTACTACTCAGATCATTATATCAGTCTTTAGGAGACCAAAATTTCTTTTAGTGGGAAGGCATGATCCAAAATGGATTTTGGATAGACTTCTAAGTCTAAGTGGTCCTCACAAAGGAAAAATGAAAGTCCAAGGAAGTTCCTAGAAATAGCCCCATGGCAGAGACATTTTCACTCTAAATCTACTGCAAGTTAAATGGGCTAAAATGGACTTAGCGTGTAGAAGTCATCGCTAAAAGAAGAAGACCTTTGTTTCTTATAAAAGGAGGCAAAATCCCCTAAAAATGACGAAAGAAACCCTTAAAAAGGGAAATTGCATTGGAAAAAGGCAAGGGGACAGAATTAGGCGAAGGCAAAAGAATCCCTGACCCACCGATCTGATTGATCAGATCAAAGGAAGACACATATGCAATATCGGGACCCTAGAATCAGTGAATACGATCATGAAATATACTGATCACCGATGATCAGATCGGAAAATAGGCATCGACGATGTACAAAACCCTTAGGCCCTGTGCAACTCAATACATGATAAGTGATTGCCATGTGCAATCTCAGCCATCAGATCGCGAAAGAAATGAATGGCCAGGATTAAATTGGTGATTGTCGAACCCGAAGAATTTCATAAGTGCCTTCTATTAAATTTGAAATCCAAAAATTAAGATTTTCTATGTATTAATGTTTTCCGGTGAAAAACCCGAAATACAAAGAAACAACCCCCGAAGTGATAAAACAGACTCAAAGGGGAATTCTAAGCCCAATTACCTAGAAATTGAGTTCCATAAAGGTGGATTTTGGGTGTGCCTCAAGTGCTAAATGGTTTTGGGCTAGCTTCACCCAATCCAACAGACTGATCAACATGTGGGTAAGGAGGAGAGAGGAAAATTGCCTTTTCGGGTGGGTAACCTCCGTAGTCCTAAGCCGCCCGAAATTTCATGATGACCATTGGATTAGAGATCACCCAGATCGATGGTGGAGATCGTGACAACAGCCAAAGGTAGAGCCGATACGATTATAGGGTGGATGCGATAAGTTTTCAAGTCTGATAAAATGATTTTGTTGGATTTTTCAGTGTTTCCCATGTATTTGGGATTTTGCCCAATACACTAATGCGATGCGATTTAACACCTAATAGAAGACCCAATAGGGATTTAGGGGCGATTTAATGGATTTTCACATCCGAGAAATGCGCCCGATAGTGTATTTTTCCAGAAATATCTGAGTAATGGAATTTTCTCAGTTTTCAGATTTTTGCTTATGAAACAACCTCAATTCCTTCTGTAACTGCTCTTGACCATCATGCCACACTACAGCAGGCGTTTTTATAGGCAATGATGAATTTTGAAGTGAAAAAGCCGTAGAGGCATAATGAATCATAGAGAAATAGCCAAGGAAGCTAGAAAGTTGGAAAAGTATCTCAAAGGAGGCAGAGAGCTCGATAGAAAGCAGATAGAGAAAGTTGCAAGTTGAAGGCAGAGAGCAGAGAGAGAGTGAAAGCTACTACACAGAGTAGTCAAGGGAGTCACTTGGAGGTCAAGTGAAAATCCAGAGAGCTGCAGGGAGCCAAAGAAGCTAGAGCTGAAGAGCTAGAGCTAGAGCTGAAGAGCCAGAGCCAGAGCCAAATCCAAGAGCCAGAGTGAGAGCCGAGAGCTAAAAATCTGAGAGCCTCAAGAGCCAAGGATAAAATGGTGTCTAAACCCATTGTTTCTATGTAAAATAGTGGAGTTGAGCCAAGAGCTTGTAAAAAGGACTTTGCCATAATCCCAGAGAGCCTAATTGAGTTGGCTAGAGCTCACAAAGACGTAGCCCAAGAGTTTTGGGTGAACTCCTAATTAAATTTTTGTTCTATGTGTTTTGTTTTATTGCTACATTTTTCACTATTATACATATGTTGTAGTATAACAACATAATATTAAAAGCACCTAAACAGTTCTAAAACAGACATAAGCATACACCTTATTTTTCAAGCACATGTTTAATTCAGCATTGGTTAATCATAAAGACTTGGGAATAAATAAGCTTTGGAAGTGGGAGAGGTTCTTGTAAGTTATACAAGAAGCCTAAGTGCCCCATTTTTAGATCAACTAAACCAATACATCAATAATTTGGAGGAACAAAAATACCCAAAGTTGTGAATGCATGGTTATAGCCTTTGGGGTCAGCAAGACATTGACCAAGGAAGGAATGCTTGATGACTTGGCTAGTGGTTGGTATGAAACCATTTCTTAGTGCATTTTAAAATCTATTTAAGCCCCATTTATAGGGTTGAAAAGTCATAACCAAAATAATACGCCGAACATTATATTGTTGAATAGTGAAACTTGAAACTTGCCATTGAAAACGACATTGAAACTTCAATATAGTAATATACCTATTATTTAAGCCAAGTGCTAACATACCTCAATTGTTGAATAGTAAATCAGCTAAGCCTAAAGGTAACACATGCTGAAGGTGATGCATGACTGCCCGAGGGTTGATATGGAGTATCGATAGAGCACACGCTGGTGACTGCCCGATATGGAGTTTGGACTTAGGTTCACATTGACAGTTCCCCGATATGGGGTCTGGAATGTGTAATAGTGAGTAGTGATTGATTACTTAAGGTCTCAATGTATGAGTTGTAGGCCTGAGAAATGAGAAATAAATTTTGGAATGATCGACGTGTAGTTTTTAGCAATGCAGCATACCGAAACTTGAAAAACTTATGCTGGTTGAGTCAAGGCTGAAAATGAAATAAATAAAAATTAATTGCAGGAATCTGCTTTAATCAAAAAGTTGTAAGTCAAACTTGCTTGGACCAGGAGTTAAATTTTGTCAACGTGAGTTTGAATCATAAATATTCAGATTGGATCATTTGGAAAGTGAGTAGATTCTGACTCGTAATTAATCGCGATTGATTGGTGAGTCCTGTTTCACTGCCTGTAACTGAAATTTGAACTAAGAATAGGAGATCTTACAATTGAACCTAATTGTGAATTTTCTAAATTGAAATTGGCCTGTCAGCATCATTTATATTTGTGGCTAGGTGCGTTAGTAGAAGAGATTCATTTTAAGTCAGGTTCATGGAGAAAATATTTTATGGAATATGTTTGTTTTATGTTGAGGAAGACATAGTAATAAATTTTATTAAGTTTGAATAACAATAATATCTACTATGTATCTCTCGTATCTCATTATTTTTATCTCATGTAACTCATACAGAAAGTGGGGTAATAGTGGACATGTATCATCAAGCTCCACTCCTTTTAATCCAAAGTTCTACATGCAAACCTTTGTGTCACTTGCGCCACAAAGCCTTTGTTTTAGAGTGTGGAGTTAACACCTCACTTTGCATGACAAAAGCTACACATACCTTTTGACTTGGTTTTTTCACCTTTTGTCCATTCTTTGTGTGGAGTCTAAGACAACAAGATCCACATACTTTTTTTCCATACCTCTATGAGTGTAACTTTGCACATTTTCTTTGCTTGAACCAATATCAAAAGCATTTGTGAGCTTCTTCGAAGGCATGAATACATGCTTCAATCATGGAAATTTGCAAAGTTTCTAAAGCCAAAAATAACCACAGAGTTAACCTTTTCCATTTTAAATATGTTAGGATTCTATTGAGAGCTTTTTAGAGATAATTATTAACTGGCGCTCTAATTTTCCCTTTTTCTTAATATAAACTACATCTCTTATTACATTTCTAATCAAGAGATTTACATCAAATACTAGATCAAAGGGCCAAGTACTTTTCATAAATGATTCCTTGTCCATTAGAAGAATAAATGGTCAACATGTCAGTTCAGCTCCAATTTCTTTGGAATTAGTAACTGTTCTGAAAAATGACTACTCTTGTTTGAATCTAGAGCTATGTTTAATCCTTGAAAATTGATTTTTCTCCAAATTGATCTTGGAAAGGTCCTTATTAAAGGCTTCTATATATCTCCTCCACTAGAATGAATGACCTGTATGTCAAAAAGTATAATAGAGCTCCCTTCTGAAAAGCCTGATCATCCCATTGTCACCAAGATCTCCTCCTTTTCCCCAAATTGGACCCAAAACAACATTGAGTACTTAATAATGATCCAACTTGAGAAATTTTGATTGACAATGCAACTCAAGAGCTATTCAATTCAAAGTGCACTAATAGGATTCATCATTCTTTCATTGAATAAGTATATTGTTTTTGAATTTGTCATTTGTGCTTGTAGTATGTGGTACTAACCTTGTTTCACGTGAATGGGTTTTTATTCTTGGCCTCTGAAAATGCTAGTAAGATTTAGGCCTTTTGTAGTATTTGTACCCCATGATAATTTTTGCAAGATGTATGTCCTGTGTGGAAAGAAATAAGCATTTAGTTATTACCTCCTAAAATAAAGCATTGTTTCTTTTATTGGGTGCCATTTAATGTCCTCTACAAATTGAGGATGAATGGGACATAATATCCTATCCATCCTCATCAGTTATAGTCCTCCATAAAGGGGGGAAACCCCAAAATACCCATTGTTGCAAAACTTTTGGGGAAACTAGGCTTAGAAAACCCAAATTTTGGGTTTGGAGTAAGGCTTACTCAATCAATTAAGAATATGAAAGCCCTCTGGAAAATCTATAAATAGAGAAGGATTGAATTCATTTTGGATCACCAAGTGTGAATTAATTCATTTTTTATTGAACATTAGGTCTGATAGTTTTTTACCCCTTCTATCTCTTATCAATTTCAATGGTGAAATATTCCACCATAGTTGGCATTCCCTTATTATCTCTCTATTTGGGCACAAGGGTCTCTTGCTGGTAAGCGAATTCTGTTGGATATTGGTCTCTTGTCTTTTTCCGGGCACAAGATTTTTGTTAAAGGTGAATGAATTTGGAGGATAGTGCAATATAACTTAGTTATGTTTAGCATACACCTCTCTTGAAGAAAGCAACAAAGTTTCAGAGTCCTTAATATCTTGTTTTGGGCAAAGCACTTACCTTAGGCAATGGATTCGTTTATGGCACCTGGAGCAGCGAAACTCTTTTCTTTATTTAGTTTTTGCATGCATAGTTAAAAAGAGCACTTCTCTAGTTATTAATTCTTAGCCTTAGTAACGAATCAAGTTTTCATATCTCATATCATATTCAATAGAGGAAAACTTTAATTGTCTTGTCTATCCATGCAAGGAAGGTGCATTAGGATTAGGAGTTAAGATATTTGAGACATTATTGTACATTTTTCTAGATTTGTACCTTCTAGACTAAATGAAAAGTGAATAGTAGTGTTTGAAATCTCTACTTGTTTCCTATTTCAAATAGTAATAAATAGTGATGTGATTTGAGTTTCAAATCTATGTACTTGTTGTTAATTTCTTTAGTGGCATGTGGTTCCCTGTTGAGAACAAGGGGTTTTTCTATAGTATATAGCCTCTAAAGCTTCTTCAATGCAAATTTAATATCAAATCATGCCTTTGTGCTCCAAATCATCAAAGTCATCACCCTAGAAAAGCTCCAAAGTAGACCAATGAGCTTTGATAGGCCAAATCCAACCCCGTGTCACCATATACGTGTTGACATCACTAGTACAAAAATTATTTTGAAGTGTTGCATCCTACACCAATTCCTAACATAGATGCCCAAGGGGTTCTAGAATGAGGCTCAAACTTCATTGCCACATTTAAGACTTTTCAAAGGGATTGGTCCCTTTAAACCAACCAATCTTTACACTTTCACAATTTGTCCCTATTCCTATCAATTTTATATTTTGTATTGAAAAGTCAAGCCTATTTTACCTGTTTATTAACTTTAGGAACAATTATAGGTCATCTCCAGCAAAATGTCAACAAATTTGTGGGTTAGCTTGGCATTTCTCCAAATACTATCACGCATGCATATATAATCACACATTTTCGTTTTTAGATCTTGATTGGTTGAACAAAAATGTTTGTTTCCTATGTAATTTTGTCCCATACCTCCACATCAACGCTCATAGATAACAATCTTATTAATTGTTCATCTATGTGCACATTAAGGTCCCATTTGGTTGTTATTTTTGATGGAGCAACCTTTGACAGTACACCTTTTACCACAGAGATGTTGTTGTTGGATAGAAATCTCTAGAGGAGTCTTATACTAGACATATAAATGGCTATTGTATATCACAATAACAATCATTAACATATGAAGATATGGCAGACCCTAAACCCTATGCATTCAATCCATTACATTTTCTTTCATGGCAGATTTCATTCTACATAGTAGATGTGTTGTGGCACTTGAGTGTGTTCTCATAAAAAATTCTAAGGCCAAACCAGGATTCTCATGTGTCATGGAAATTCAACATATGCCTTGTTCACCTAAGAACTATTTATAGCTCATATTAGGGTACTCATGTATAATCTAAACTCATCCCACTTAACAAGTTATCAAGACAAGGATCATCACATCCAACCTTGGTCTAAAATAATTAAGAAACACAATTTACATCTTGAAATTCCATAGCACCTAACATGTCCTAGAATGCCTTGGCACTATGTGGCATGCGTTAACATCCCCTACATTCCTTGGCATCTTTGACACTCCCTGGAACACTATGGCACTTCTTGACATGCCTTGGTAGTTTAGCATACCTTGGCATTGCTTAGCATATAACCTTCTCACTCCCTCCTTAAGACACCTATAACTCATTGAAACTCCCTCTCACACACTCTTATTCATTCATTTCCATGCATTTTGACCTAGTGCTTCCTTATGTTTCCCTTACACCCCGTATCACTGCCTATCTCACCCTAGAACCTAACACATCTTAGCTTACCGCCTTAACACTCTAGAATTCCTTGACACGACATAGTATACCTTGTCACTCTCTCCTTAGCACACTTAGACATCACTGACACTCTTGGTCACAAACTCTTATTCATTCATTTCCATGCATTTTTACCTAGTGCTCCCTTGTGCTTCCCTATCACTCCTTGTTGGGCAATTTAATTGCTTAAATTGCTTTCATTAAATCATCAACCAGGGAAACTCGTAAGCCTTTGATGATGCCAACAAAATATATGCAGGAGTAGGCAACTAACTCTATGTCTAACTAAATGATTTATGATTCAATATAATATGCAAGGGAAGAGGCTCCTAATTGAGGAGGTCCTGGTTGTCCTTCCCTACAATATTATAGGTTGAAAAGAAATAATTGATTACATAAAACTAGAAACTTGAAATAAAGAAAAGAGAATGAATTTAATTGTTGTTCAGATTCAAATAGAGAGAGAGATTAACTTAGTCTCTTGATTGTCCCCTCGTATATTGATCCAAAATAAACTAAGATTCATTCATAAGCATAAGAAATGAAATAACTTGAAACTTAAAAGTAAAAGAATGAATTTCAACTATCATGCAAATCAAATAGAGGGAGAGCCTAACTTAGACCCTTGGTTGTTCCCTCATATGCTGATAAGATTTTAATTTAAAACTCATTCATCAATCACAAACAAATCCTCAACATCTAAGCAATGAATAAGATCTATGGAAAAAATAAAAATGTTCCTTTGATCCCTTTTAGAGTGGCTCAATTCTCCTAAGAACAAAGTGACAAGCTATTCCATAAATTCATATACTACATTAACACAATTCATATCTAAAACTATATAATGGAAATTTATGTAAAATGAAGCTTTATTCTATTCCATCATAAGTTGAATACATGCTCCAAGAGTCCTCCCTTTGGAATGGAGGAGGTACTCCTATTTATTCAAAAACTAAGATAACAAACTCATAAATGTAGACACACTATTCCCTCCTTTGACCCACATATTTCTCAACGAATGGTGACACATAACCCTATCCTCCATGATCTCCTCCATGAGGTCCACGATATTTTCCATGAGGTTCATGATCTTCTCAAATTCGAATTTGAACATAGAGTGCCACATAAGGATGCCTTGGAAGCTTCCCTTGTACCTACACATGTCAACAAACTCATTCTAATTGTTAGGTATAAGTATAAGCATACTATTTTCTAAAGTTTAACCATAAATCCACTTTAAAATGTTAAGAATTAATAAACTTTTCAAAAGCATAGTTATAACCCAATGATGAGGTAAATGTAATGATGTGGAGGTAGAATGGAGGTGACATGAAGGTAATATGGAAGTAATGTGAAGGTATTGGTGAATAATGGAGTGAGAATAAGGACTATTTTGAGGGCCAACATACCCCAAAACTGAAGATATTGCATGTCCTCATGCAATCTATTACATTACTTTTTGATACTTGAGCTTGGCTTAAACTCTGCATGATATCATTTACTTAACTTTTTCAAAGCATTTTTGATGAACTTCAACTTGGTTGGTTCTTGTGTTTCAACCATATTTTCTTTGTTGCATTCAATTTTAATGTATGATCTTTGCATATTGATAATGTGATTTTTATTACAGAGTATTTGTGTTGGAATGCATCATGGTTGGTTCTTGTGTAACAACCATGATTGTGTTGGCATCCAATTAACTTATAAATACTTTGACAAAGCCATTTGTATGCTCATGTAATAGTGAATATATTTTGAAGGTAAGTGGATTTTAAAATGTGATATATGAATATGGATGTTATATGAATGTGACAAAGTATGTATGTAAATGTATGATTCCCCTTAAACGGATGGTTTTGGCAGTTATGTGAAATGAGAAAAGGAAGTGAAGTTTTTCCAAAAAATATTATTTTAACTTTTCAAGGAATTTAATGGTTAAAAGTTAGAAAATATCATACCTTAACTTACCCTTCCAAAAATGGATGAAAGTTGTGCACGTGTGGCTGCAAAAATGTTGTTCATAGTCTTCCTTACTTGGTTGTGAAAATGGTGGATGAAATCGAAAAAGTGAATCTTTTATTGTTGCTGCATCTGTTGTTCAATCTGCTATTGGATCTTCTGTTGAATGTTCGGGATCTACTGCTAAATGTGGCTGAAAATGTATAAGGCTTGGAAGGTATACAAAATATAAAAATTACATTTCCCCCTCCCAGCCTTATTTATTGACTTGTCCTTAAGTCAAACTGAAAAACAATGAAAGTAAATCGTCTTCATCTGCTACAAAATTTGGGTCCTCAAGTCTTCAACACTCGATGGCACAAATCTTCCCATGTGAATAAATGTTTCGATGTCGAACATGGAAAGAAGTCATTGGATTATGGACCATTGATGAATTTCGTTAACCAATGCGAGGCAAACTCACCATTACTGTCAATGAGTGTCAAGGTACCTAAGTACATCTTGCGAAGTGCGAATAGATGAGTTGATGTCGAGCCACTTGCAAGATCCAACAATCAAGGGAAATTGGTGTACTCCCATGATTGCTGGCGAGAGAGCCTGTCATTAAGGCATACAAGCCTCAAGGTACTAATAATGACCCTAGTCTTTATCCCAGATAAGGTGCTAAGGTCGATGGGTCAAGACTTGTTAGAAGGGAGGCCTTAAGGAATCCTCCATCATCTAACACGAGTATGAAATATTTATTTTGAAGGACCAAAGATGGAAAATTTTCATTGCAAATGGGGTGACTCAACTTTGTAAGGGAGCTGAATGAATTTATTCATGGACTATAGGTGAAAGAGACAAGAAAATGATTGTGCAGGAAAATAGAATGGAAAATTTATCAAGGTTTTATTTGAAAACATGCGATGTAAAAGGAGTAGAAATATAATGGTGAATGTAAAGGGAAATGAGGCGAATGTTTATTAACTGAAGAAGCATATTGGCATCTGAAAGGCTTGCATTGAGGACTCATTGGGATTTACAATTTTACAAAGGGAAGAAAATACTTGTTGTAATGAATATGGACTTATTCACATGATTCATCATATAATTGATCTATTGGAAGTCTAATTGCCAACAAATTAGACTCCTTGAATGATCATTTGATTAACGCAAACCTGCAAAAATTTAGCATTCACAAAACATAAATATATCCAAGCAAAAGTGATCAATTTCTACTTGGCTTTTTATGCAAAAATTAAACACCAGTGGAACAGAGTTAGATAAAATCAAATGTGTAAGTTAGCCCAATTGCATGATTTTTACAAATCCATTTTCAAATATGAATTAGTATAGTTAATTCCCCTCTTTTGTAAATAAAATTCAATTTTGTTGCAATTATGCAAATCCCAAACATAGTCGCAATTGTTTCATGATTTGCGTCGAGGATATCGAATTTCACATGTCATCCTTGATCTTGTATTTACCAAAATCTGGATCATTGCAAGATGTTTAATACAGATGCACCAAATAAAAATAAAAATAAAAATAAATTCAGAATGAAAACTAATTGTTACTCCTTGTCGAAAGTTTCACCATGTTGTGATTTTCTGTGCTTTGTCCATATTCCATAACATCACCAACCCACAACGTTACACATGAACAAATATCAAATGCTTGAATGTCAGAGAGAGTTTGTGCAGTAGAAAAAGGAGTCAATGCATTGAGGGATATGGCAATGAATGTGCAATATTGGTCAATGTTGTGTTTCCATGTGGTGGCAAAATTGTTGTTTAATTAATGTTGTGTCAAAATTGAAGAATAATTAACAAATACCAATCCCTACAAGATTTGAACTCATGACCTCCATTATGTTATTTGAATGACTTACCAATAAATTACAAGTCACATTTATGAATTTAATGGAAATTTGGGAATTATTCTAAAATGAAAATTGAAACAACAACTTTGGCAAGCGGCCAATCTAAATCCAAGATTTTTAGGAAATATGATTCAAAAATATTTGCCAAATCATTTTTCATATCTTTTGAATTCATCATTTCCAAGATTCTTAGGAAAATGAAATTCCTAAATATTTTCCAAATTATTTTTCATATCTTTTGAAGTTATCATTTCCAAGTTTTTTAGAAAATGGAATTCCAAAATATTTGGCAAATTATTTTTCATATATTTTGAACTCATTCTTTTTGCCTAAAAAGTGGATTCTTTAACCAGTTTTTATTCTATAAAAGCTTGGGAAATGTTTATGATTTTTTTATATATTTTTTTGTTACAGGTTGTAAGTGTGGAGAAAATCTCATCTTTGTATTAAGATTTTTTTTTATTTTTTTTTTGTTATTTAATTATTAATTTTTCTTTATTCAAATTATTTTTTATTAATTGATTTTTTTCTCTGCAACTTGGCAACACTACTGGGTGATTGGCCATAGCTTTGTGGCTGAGCCAATGGATGGCCATGGCCTTGGCTACTGGCTGCATTTAATTGAAAAACCGTTTTTTTCCACGCAACCTCACAAATAATACTCTAGAGAACCCTGAAAATCTCTCAAATGGTTACGAATTTTGCGAAAATATTTCACGTTTAACATAATTCACCCTGTTCTAACAAAAACCCATGTTTTAGATTTTTCAGATTCAATTTTTTTTGGTCACAAAATTTATTTTCAAAATGACACTTTAAACCTCTGCGAATTTGGCCTCTGTTCAGTTAACTACAGTGAAATTCATTTTCTTCTTTTTTAAATCACGGCAATGCACTACTATCTTTTATTTTTTCAAAATCACACATAAAATTTGCAGCGATTTGTTTCCTTGGCTTCCATGAATTTTTATTTGTTTACTTTATTCTCATTTTTGTTTTTGTGTTTTTATTATTGAGAAAAAAAATATTGATTTTTTCAATAAAAAATATACTAACATGAAATCCTTTTTCTGATCCTCCAGATCACACAAAGCATAGGAGTAGAGAATACTTATGGATTCTTTATGTAATTGAAATCTGAAATTTGAAAAGAACTATAAGAAGAATTTGATTTCAAACCTCAAATTTTAACTTTCTAATCTCCACTTGTTTTCCTTCTTCACAAATATTCCTTTGGTTGTAGATCTTCCTACCAATGGTTAGTGAATTAGGTGGCTCTTACTACACCACCAAAATTTCCAAGAAATAAATGAAATCAATTTTTAAAAATCAAAAACTTTTAAAAAAAATTTCCAAGCTTGGTTTTATTTTCCTATTCTACCCTACTCCGTTTTGAGAAAGAGATTTTTTATTTTTATTTTCAAGAGAATGTTTAATAAAGCCATTTACAGATCAAAGTCTTTAGTATTCTCACATCCAAATTTGAAAATATACCTGAATGTTTGCAAGGATATGAGAGATCAATTGCACATTTGGATTAAATGTTAGGATTCATTGAAGAATGGAATAAAGTTGTGGCCTAGTCACCTTTTGAAACCAATCTTCAATGTAGTCCTCATTCTCTTGACTCTCCTCCAAATGCTTGAACATCATTCTAGATTTTCTGTCCATAAATGGATTAGTTTAACACTTTTATAATGAAAATATTGATTGAAATTTATGCATCTTATTTATCATGATTTATATATGTAGCTAAAAATGAGATTCAAAACTAACGCCTATGTATACTTCCCCATGTTACAAATATCTCGTTGTCACCAAGTTATCCTTTCAACATGAGTTAGCTTTTCCAAACAAAAATACTAGTACTGAATTAAATTTCTAATGCCTAATACCTTAGCACCATCCTCGACAACAGCAATAAAATGTTGGGCAATTTAATTGCTTAAATTGATTTCATTAAATTATCAACCAGGGAAACTTGTAAGCTTGTGATGATGCCAGTGAAATATATGCAGGAGTAGGCAACTAACTCTATGTCTAACTAAATGATTTATGATTCAATATGATATGCAAGGGAAGAGGCTCCTAATTGAGGAGGTCCTGGTTGTCCTTCCCTACAATATTATAGATTGAAAAGAAATCATTGATTACATAAAACTAGAAACTTGAAATAAAGAAAAGAGAATGAATTTAATTGTTGTTCAGATTCAAATAGAGAGAGAGATTAACTTAGTCTCTTGATTGTCCCCTCGTATATTGATCCAAACTAAACTAAGATTTATTCATAAGCATAATAAATGAAATAACTTGAAACTTAAAAGTAAAAAAATGAATCTCAACTATCATGCAAATCAAATAGAGGGAGAGCCCAACTATGACACCTATTGATACTTAAAACTAACTATTAAATGCAAATGATAGCTAACTAGCAGTCCTAGAGACCTAATACAACTAAGAGTGTAACTCCTTATTATGATTACAACAACCTTATCTAAACATTTAAAGCATTCTTTCACAACATGCAACCTCAACAAGTCAAATTTGATGAAGCCTCCCATGTTGTCACCTGACTGCTGATGACAAACCCTATAAATTAGGGAACATGTTTCCCTGTTTTTAGGTTTAGGATCCTTGAAAATGGCACGTGGGACAGAGCCTTTATCTTCTCATCCATGACGTATTTTACAAAACTGAAGGATGGTTTTGTAGTCCATGATGTCTAAAACAAAAATCTCTCTTGGTTTTTTAAAACACTGCTCCAGCTGTCCAGAATTTGTCCTCGAAAAAAAGTGTAAAACAGGAAAAGTCTGTTTGTGAAAACTGCACCTACAGTAGTTTTGTAGTGCTAGTTTAACCATAAATTTCTCCCACCTCAGACCGAATTTGAAGAAACTGGAAGCGGTTTTTGTAGTTTAGTATGTTAGGAAGAAAAAAATCTTTTAGTTTTCAAAATTTAGTTCTCAGTTTCTCAGGAACCCTTCTAGAAGTTGACTAGTAAAAGCAGAAAACGTAGATTTTTGTACTGAAACAGGCTGCTTCAAGGGTTTGGTAGCGCGCTACGAAAACTCCAAGTTTAGTGATTTCGTAGTACAAAATAGGATTTCTACACTGTCTGCACTATGAAAATATGGATTCATAGATAGTTTCAAAATTTTTTCAAATGGTTGAACACATGACTTCAAAAACATGATATGGGACCAGTGATGGGAAAGAACAGAGTGTTGACCCTATTTGACCATACCAACAAGACTCTTTTCTAGATCTTAGACTCTAAAACAACCATGGAAAGACTAGACCAAGACTAACATCAACCCTTTGGAATCAAACTAATATCAAAACACATGGCGAGGCTTTTAGGACATGGAATGAGGCTGTGAAACCTTTTTTTGGAAAAGATAATGACACTTATTTAGATGAGATGACTCAAAACCTATAATACTGTGACCAGAAATAAGGAAACCTTTCCAAAGCTTAGAAAGAAAAATTTTAGTGTGATAACAGCGGCTCCACTAGGGATAGTGTGCCCTTGTGGTATACTAAGAACATGTAGCTCTAGTGTCGCTATCCATCCTCAAGAATAAAACTCTGAACTTTTGCCCAATCTACTCCTTAGGCCTTTAATGATTTCTGAAAGAAGAATTCAAACTGCACCTACTGAAGCAAATTCTCAATCAACCTACCCCAAGCTTATTTGCACATTCCTACCTACCCTATCAACTGCAATCTCCACTTGTAGCTCAAGGAACATGAAACTTCCAATGAAGCCAGTCGTCAATCTGATCTGACACTTGAATCTCTTGACTGTGCTTGAAGCAAAAATAAACAAGATACTGAAATAACCAAGGAAGCATGAGGTGTAACTGTTCTTCAAGATGAAAATATAACTGGAAGCCTAAACATTAAATATTTTCCATGTAGTCAGCTATAGGGTCAAAAAACACATGGTTAGTTTGTTGATTCTCATAACATTCTATATCTTCAAACAACTAATCCTCAGTCACATCGCATTTATTTGATATGCTATCCAACAGCTTTTCTGAATGATTCCCACAAACAATGTAATTTTCCTCACTATTATGATCATTCTTTGATGTAAGCTACTACCAGGAATCATAAAAATGAACAACCTTTTCCTCTACCTGAGGGTTATAAAAAATTTCTTCCAGTATTTCTTCTTGGTATTTGTAATCATTTTCATACTCTTTATGATCAAAAGACTGGCAAGTTTGTTGCATATTCATGTTAATCTTAGAGGATGTAACATGATTTTCATAAGTAAAACCCTCCTGATCTTCATGCTGCATTTCGTGGGATGTTATCCTTTCTTCTTGGTGTTGAAATGTATTGTTATGAATAGCTTCTAAAATTTCTTCACCCATAAATTCATCATCATCATAACAATCCTCCAAATACTGAATAAGACTTAAAGAATGTTTACAGTAATCTTCGAGCAGCAATAAGGAAGGATGACATTCTTTATACATCTCATAGAATTCATTACAAAAATTAGCAAGCGAATATATTGAACCGTTTTCCAAAATTTTATACCAAGACCATGCTTTTCCTTCTAAAGTGGTCATAAACATCCTCATGAGATAATATTCATGGAATTGAACCTTAAGACTGTGTACATGCATATGGAACCTAACCAAATAAAGAGCAGCATTTTCCTTCTTTTCATCTTTGAATATTGGAAGATAATCTAACCATTCAACCTTTGGCATAGGATTTGGAAAACCAGGGATATGAGACCGATTCATAGGGGCATACCTGTCATTTGTTCTTACAGTGGAACTCATCTTGAAACTTCGTCAAGCTACTGATCTTCTAGCAGTGGAGTCACTTTCCAATTTTTATTTGATGTGTGGAGTTTCCAAGGTAGTTTTGCAGCCTCAAAAAGATGTCTGAGCTCCAGCTACCTTCAGAAGTTTAGCTTCTTGATTTTGGGAATGAATATTCTTCAGGATCCTAGTAGACACACCAAAATGTTATCACCAAAATAGGACCCTGATAGGCTGCTAATCAGACTATCTCAGTGTAACTATTTCAAACCAAGCTTTTGGCTAAGGCTTAGCCTCCTCAGCCTGAGAGGTCTCTCTCAAGGGTTAATGATATTGATTAATGATATAGATGGCTAACTCTATCTTGGTTTTTTGTGTTTGTAGGTTGAAAAGATGAAGGCTTTCTATCATTGGGCTATGGAGTCAACAAGTCAATAAATTTCGTGGCAAGGTTTCTTGACATGAAAGCTGAGACAAATAAGGTTCTTAAACAAAGACAATTCACTCAATAACATAGGTCAAAAGAGTCATTCCATTACTAAAGGAAGTCAAAGCATAGGGTTATGAATTCTGAGTAATAGTAATGAAACCTACTGCTGATGGTTCAAAGGTAGTTTACTCACAAGATTCTAAAAAAAACACAATCATCTCATTACTAAAGTAAATCAAAGAATAAGGTTACGAGTTCTAAGTAATAGCAATGAGATCTACTACTCAACACAATCACTCCATTACTAAAAGAAATCAAAACACATGGTAGTGAATTTTGAATAATAGCAATGTAATCTAGTGTTGGTGGTTCAAATATAAAACACAACCATCTTATTGTTAAAGGAAGTTAGAGTGTTAGATTATGAATTCTGAGTATTAACAATAATATTTACTGCAAGTAATTAAAATAACATATACATCAAGAAAGGATTGAACTGTATCAAACTCAGTTTTGTTCAAGAAAACCTTTCTGCATTACTGATTGTATTCCTTCACATAAAGCAGTAGGTGGGCCAAAAATCTCCAACCCCTTGTGCATTACATCTTCTTCAATATATAGAGCTTTTTACATAACTGAGATTCCTCCTCAAGCATCAGGGGAATTCGAATTCATCCTACTATGACACCTATTGATACTTAAAACTAACTATTAAATGCAAATGACAGCTAACTAGCAGTCTTAGAGACCTAATACAACTAGGAGTGTAACTCCTTGTTATGATTACAACAACCTTATCTAAACATTTAAATCATTCTTTCACAACTTGAAACCTCAACAAGTCGAATTTTATGAAGCCTCCCACATTGTCACCTGACTGCTGATGACAAACCCTAGAAATTAGGGAACATGTTTCCCTCTTTTTAGGTTTAGGATCCTTGAAAATGGCACGTGGGACAGAGCCTTTATCTTCTCGTCCATGACGTATTTTATGAAAATGAAGGAGGTTTTTGTAGTACATGATGTCTACAACAAAAAAATCTCTTGGTTTTTTAAAACACTACTCCAACTGTCCAAAATCTGTCCTTGAAAAACACGTGTAAAACAACAAAAGTCTGTTTGTGAAAACTACACCTACAGCAGTTTCATAGCACAAGTTTAACCATAAATATCTCCCACCTCAGACCGAATTTGAAGAAACGGAAAGACGTTTTTGTAGTTTAGTATGTTAGGAAGAAAAACATCTTTCAGTTATCAAAATTTAGTTCTCAATTTCTCAGGAACCCTTCTGGAAGTTGACTAGTAAAAGTAGAAAACAAAGATTTTTGTGCTGAAACAGATTGCTTCAAGGGTTTCAGAGCGCGCTACGAAAACTCCTAGTTTAGTGATTTCGTAGTGAAAAACAGGCTTTTTACACTGTCTACGCTACGAAAATGTGGATTCATAGCTAGTTTCAAAAAATTTTCAAATGGCTAAACACATGACTTCAAAAGCATGATATGGGACCAGTGATGGGCAAGAACGGAGTGTTGACCCTATTTGACCATACCAACAAGACTCTTATCTAGATCTTAGACTCTAAAAAAACCATGAAAAGACTGGACCAAGATTAACATCAATCCTTTGGAATCAAATTAATATCAGAACACATGGCAAGGCTTTTAGGACATGGAATGAGGCTGTGAAACCTTTTATTGGAAAAGAGAATGACACTTATTTAGATGAGATGACTCAAAACCTATAAGACTATGACTAGAAACAAGGCAACCTTTCCAAAGCTTAGAAACAATTATTTTAGGGTGATAACACCTTACATTCCTTGGCATGATTTTCCATTCCCTAACAAACCCTACCACTCCCTAACATGCCTTGACATTCTAGCATGCCTTGAAACTGCCTAGCATATACCCTTGTCACTCTCTCCTTAACACAATTGGAACTTACTAACACTCCCTATCTCACACTCTTATCCATTCATTTCCATGCAATTTGAACTAGTTCTCCCTTGTGTTCTCATGGCACTCCCTAACACACATTGGCATACCCTAGGACTTGGCACATCTTGGCATGTCACCCTATACTCTAGCATTCCTTGGAACTACCTAGCATACCTTGTCACTCCCTCCTTAGCACACCAAGAATTCATTGACAATCCCTATCACGCACTCTTATTCATTCATTTCCATGCATTTAAAACTAGTGCGACCTTGTTTTCCCCTGAAACTGCATAACTCTCCCTGGAATGCATTGGCACACGTTAGCACCTAGCACATCCTATCATGTTTCTCTGGCCTCTAGAATTCCTTAGCACTCCCTAGCATTCCTTTTCACTCCCTCCTTAGCACACCATGAAATCACTAATGCTTCATGTCACAAACTCTTAATCTCTCCTTTGCATGAACTATTTTCACCTAGTGCTCCCTTGTGTTTCCCTAACGCTCCTTAACACTTCCTAGCACTATTTGGCACAACTTGGCACCTAGCACATATTGATTGCATGTTGCTCTGGCATGCTAGAATGACTTATAATTGCTTATCATACCATTTCACTCCCCTCTTACCACACTTGGAACTTATTGACACTCCCTGTCACACACTCTTATTCATTCATTTCCATGCATATTGAACTAGTGCTCCCTTCTGTTTCCCTAGCACTCAATAACACTCAACACACATTGGCACACCTAATTGCAATGAGTTGTTGGGTTGTGTTATATTCTTAACATGACTAGCCCATGTAGTTAACTGGGGAGTCAGAGGGGGGGTCATGGGGGGTTTGAGGTGTACCTATAACCCCACTTTATGGGGTCTGGGGAAAGGCTTTGAAATTTTTTGGTTTTGGAACATATGTTAAGTTGGGCGGACCAACCTATGGTTTTGTGCATGATTTTCACACATGTTTTTTGGATGTGATGGTTTTCAGTCCATGGTATTGGACGCAATGGTTTTCGGTCCATGGTATTGGATGCTTTGGCATGTATAAATATGTGCTATAACATTGAAAGGAAAATAATTAGAAATCAGGCTAGTAGTCCCGATGTTGGGATCCAGGGGAAATCTCTATGTATATGTGTTTTATGTGTTATGCTTTCACATTGTTTATTTTCTGTGTTTTAGAATTTGTATGCAGGTAATTTCTGTACGGGGTTAAAACCTACATTTGGTATTAGATCTATTTTTGCTTGAAGGGGATGCCTTTATTGGTGAGGGGTTTCACTCGGGCCTGTGGTAGACCCTGTTCAGTGGGAGATCTCTGAGATCAACTCTAGTGGTGAAAGAAGATGGCGAGTAGTGGAAGGATAGAGATTGAAAAATTTAATGGTCAGAGTTTTGAGTTGTGGAAACTCAAGATGGAGGATCTATTGGTGGATAAATATCAGTGGATCATAGTAGATCTAGGTACTAAACCAACAAGAGTGTCTGATGAAGAATGGAAGAATTTGGATTGGAAGGCAAAGAGCACAATATGATTTTGTGTTACAGATTCAATATTGTTGAATGTATCAGGGGAAGCTACGACGAAGGGTTTGTGGGACAAGTTAGGGACTTTGCACCAATCTAAATCTCTAGTGAATAAACTGTTCCTGTGGAAAAAGCTGTATAACCTGAGGATGAAAGATGGAGACTCGGTGACAGAGCATCTGAATGCATTTAATAATGTGGTAAGTCAGTTAGCATCTGTTGATAGTAAAATTTCAAATGAAGATAAGTGCATCAGTTTGTTTTGTTCTCTACCAAATTCATGGGATAGTCTAGTTATTACAATAGGTAGCAATGCAACTAACTTGCAATTTGATGAAATAGTCTCAGCCTTGCTGATAGAGGAGATGAGACAGAAAAATATGGAAAGCCAGAATAGTGATGCCTTGTCTGTACGAGGATGGTCCCATAACAGGAACAAAAATAAGTCATCGAGTGGGTAAGTCTATTTACTATGTATCATTTGTAGATAACTTCTCAAGGAATACATGGATACATTTCCTTAAGAAGAAATCTTAAGTCTTTGATAGGTTTAAAGAATTTAAGCATCTTGTGGAAAATCAAACAGAGAAGAAGACAAAGGTGCTAAGGATAGATAATGGTGGAGAGTTTTGCAGCAAGGAATTTGAAGAATTCTATAAGAAGTGTGGTATATCACGACAGAAGACTACTCCATATACACCTCAGCAAAATAGAGTTGTAGAAAGAATGAACAAAACATTGATGGAAAGGGCAAGAAGCATGCTTAGTGGTGTTAGGTTAGGATAGGAATTCTAGGTAGAGGCAGTGGATACTACATGTTACTTGGTCAACATGTCACCTTCATCAGCGTTGGAGGATAAGACTCCACAAGATGTATGAACTACTAAGAAACCCTCTCTTTTACATCTAAGGGTATTTGGATGTGATGCATATGTACATGTTCTAAAGGAGAAAAGAGCCAAGTTGGATAGTAAATCTTAAAAGTGCATCTTTATTAGGTATAAGGATGGTTTAAAGGGTTATAAGCTTTGGAACCCAGTAACATGGAAAGTTTTGTACAGCCAAGATGTGATGTTCAGAGAAGTGAAAGATGTTATTAAACATGAATTCCAACCAAAGGAACCTGAGAAGATAGAGTTTGAGATAAAGGAGGAAAAAACAAACTCTGAAGAAGAGGAGGAATTAGAAGATGAAGAGCCACAAAATCCGGGTGTGAGAAGATCAATTCGAGAAAGAAGGTAGTGAGAAAGGTATATTCCATCTGCTTTATGTTCAAATTTTTCTTCATCTATTACGGATGATGATCCTAGAACTATGAAAGAAGTAGTAGATTCAAAAGATGGAAAACTTTGGAAAGAGGCCATGGTTGATGAAATGGCATCTTTGCACAAAAATGAGTCTTGGGATCTGGTGGAGTTGCCGGCTAGAAGGAAACCCATTGGCAGCAAATGGGTGTTCAAGAAGAAAAAAAATGCAGAAGGAAAGGTGGAGAAATACAAAGCTCAGTTGCTAGCCAAAGGTTATTCGCAGGTGTCAGGAATTGATTTTGGTGATATTTTTTCTCCTATTGCCAAGGTAACCCCTATTAGATTACTTTTTTCTGTT